>CM041814.1:27447139-27459638 GCA_023376895.1 Aspiorhynchus laticeps | reverse complement strand
ATTAACACTGCTCGGATCATATATGGTCCCACTCTAAAAGATTGTTAAAGTAACACTGAAGCAGTGTTAAAGTTAATGGGATAATTATGTGATTAATTAAGTGCCGATTGAGCATTAGTGATGAACACCTGCTGTTAACAAGCATAATCACTGAACAAAAGAGAAACACAAGAACTACAACTGACTTCAACCACATCCTTAGATGAAATCAACTGAAATAAAAGACATTAAATCTCTCAAGATCTCAGCAGAAGATGATTAATCATCTCCACAAACAGCATCACCAACTTCACTCACTACTAACCAGTTTGACTTTTTTTGTCATGCATCTAAAAATTTCTTATTAAGAATTAACAGAGGTTTAGATGTTAATGTTTATTGAAAATAATAAAATTTGAATTCACCGTTGTGGAGATAAGCATTTGTTTTAGTTGAGCTCTTGACCCTCAACTTTTTAACATTAGTTTTTCTCTCTTTGCTGTAATTTTGTTTATGAAACACGTTTGTTATGGCAAGAAAAGCCAAGAGAAAATATAATCAGATTATGGCTATTATTTGATAATGATGTAGTTGTCATGCAATAGCCTGATTCACTGATGTCATCAGTGGTGTTGTACATATTTAGTTTATGTCAGGGGTCACCAAGTTCGGTCCTGGAGGGCCGGTGTCCCTGCAGAGTTTCGCTCCAACCCTAATCAAACACACCTGAAGCAGCTAATCAAGGTCTTACTAGGTATAATTGAAACCAGTGTTGTATCTGAGTCCAGTGTCCGAGTCCATTGTCGAGTCCTAGTAGTTAATCAATTGAGCAGAGGTGGGACTTTCAAAGAATTAAAGAGTTAAAGTTAATGAGATAATTAAGTGACTAATTACATGATGATTGTGCGTTAGTAATGAACACCTGCTGTTATTGAGAATCACAGAGGATCAGATGTTGATGTTTTACTGGTTAAAATGATGCAACCATCATGGAGAGCAGTGTTTGCTTTAGTTGGGCTCTTGACCCTTGACTACTGTGTTAGATCTCTTTCTGTAGCAATGCATGCGGTGTTGTGTAGCAGAGAAATCAGTGCTCTGCAGCTATTAGTTGTTTTATATGATGAGTTAGTCGTCATGAGCTGACATCGTCACAATCAAATTATCTTTGTTTATGTTCATTTATGTATGTTTAGGTTTTGTATAATCAACCCTGTGAAACTCCAGCATGCAAACAAAGTGTTGCTCTAAAAGTTAGTGAATTAATTTAAAATCTATGTAAAGCACATAAACATTTGAACTCTTGTGATATTTAGACACACAGACATCAAGAACCCACATATGAGTCTCAACAATGGTGACAATCAACAAAATTCTTCATCCTGCAATAGTAAACGCCATAGTAAAAACTCCCATCATGCACTGCAGCATGAATACTTATTGTCACCATTGTTGAGGATCGTATGATAAGTGTTCATGTCTAAAAGCCTGAGCTGATATAGTTCTTTATTTATTTGCAATATTGAAGCATTACAGTGGAATCGTTTAATAGGACAGTTTTTTTTTCTTTCACAGTTCAGTAGTAGCTGAATGCCAGTCAATAAGCTAAAGAAAGACACTTTCGTGATGTTCATTCATCATGAGTTATAGGCAGAGTGTAAGTTCAGCTGCTACTTCTGGGTTTGGTTCAACAATGCATAAATGTTTGCTGTGAAACAATATTGCAATTGCTCAGAAACACATTACTTTGAATTAATAAAAGGGTCAAGAGCCCAACTAAAGCAAACACTGCTCTCCGTGATGGTGGCATCATTTTAACCAATAAAACCAACATCTGATCCTCTGTAATTCTCAATAACAGCAGCTGTTCATCACTAACGCACAATCATCATGTAATTAGTCACTTAATTATCTCATTAACTTTAACTCTTTAATTCTTTGAAAGTCCCACCTCTGCTCAATTGATTAATTACTAGGACTCAACACTGGACTCAGACACAACATTGCTTGAAACTTCCAGGCTGGTGTGTTGAGGCAAGTTGGAGCTAAACTCTGCAGGACACCGGCCCTCCAGGATCAAGTTTGATGACCTCTGGTTTATGTTATTGGTCACAACTGCGTTTTAATGAAATAGGAATAGCTTTAAAAACACGTTGCACACCAGTTTAGAACATCTGTGCTTCTTCTTCTTCTTATTGGTTTTATGGCGTATTGCAATCATGATTTGTCAGGTGCATATCGCCACCTACTGTACCGGAGTATGCAGCATGGATTAGCCTATAGCTCAATGATTCTACTTAAAAAAAAAAAAAAAAAAAAAAATCAAGATAAAATAATAATAATAATTTCTTCCTTTTCTCTTTTTCCTTTTCTTTTCTTCTTCCCTTTCCCTTCTTCCTTTCCTTTCTCCCTTTCTTCACTTTTCCCTTCTTTTCCTCTTGCTATCTTTTCCTTTAACCCACTTCTATCTAAATCCTATAATACACCCCTGTATTCTTCAGATATTTCACAACAGCATCCTGTGCATCTTTTACCCCTTCTCCTGTTGTTCCCAAAACACCCTCCAGGTTCCATTTTCTTCCTGTCTGACTTATCTTTTGCTTTAATCTAATCCTCTCTTCCCTATACTTCCTACAATACAACAGTACATGTTCTGCATTTTCTGTGATTTTACACTCCGTACATTCATCCGATTTACTTTTACCTAACAGAAACAATGTTTTATTTAACCCTGTGTGGTCAAACCTCAGCCTGGTTAAGACTGTCTCCTCCCTTCTATTCCTTCCATTCACACCCTGTGCATTAATACATTTCTGTATACTATAATATTTTCTTCCACTATTATCCATGTCCCACCTGTCCTGCCATTTCTTCATCATTTCTTTTTTAATTATTGCCTTAGCTTCTCCTTTACCAAAGGGAATATTTATAATTTCGCTCACCCTGGTTGATTTCTTTGCTATTTTGTCTGCTTTCTCATTCCCTTTTATATTTACATGAGCAGGTATCCAGCAGAATCTCACATCTATCTGAAGCCTTCGCAATCTAAATAAATTTTGATGGATTTCTAGCATTAGATCTTCTCTATTAGATTTCATATTTTGAATACTGTATAGGGCTGCTACAGAGTCAACACAACATACCACTCTATCAGGTTTTACTTCCTCCACCCACTGCAACCTTACAATAATCGCCATCATCTCTGCCGTATAAACTGACAACTGATCAGGTAATCTTTTCCCAATACTTACATTCAATGTTGGTATATATATTCCTATACCTACCCTATTTTCTTCATCTTTGGATCCATCTGTATAAATATCTAGATAACTGTAAAATTTGCTTTTTATGTACTGACTTGCCATGTATCCTTTCTCACTTTCTTCCCATTTATCCTTTAGTTCCATTATATTTAAATCTACCTCAGTTTTTGGAAACAACCAAATCGGGATATTACTAACAGGAGTAGGAGTGTTAAAACAGATACTGTCTAACCTATATTCCTCTGCTTTAGCCTTTGTTACCCATCCAAAACCATTACCTTGAAACGAATTATACTCCCAACATTCTTTAATAACACTATTGGTAGGATTTTCATTACCACATCCACATAAACGACACCAATATGTAAGCATGAGTTTATCTCTTCTAAGATCTAAGGGCACTTCTCCTAACTCTACCTGGATTGCCTTAGTTGGTGTTGATCTCATCGCACCAGAACAAATCCTCAAAGCTTTATTAATAACTCTATCCATTTTCATTAAATGTGTTTTCGTTGCTGCTCCATACACAAAGCATCCATAATCTATTGTTGACCTCATTAGAGCCCTATATATATACATCAGTGATTGTTTATTTGCTCCCCAGTCTTTCCCAACTAATGCTCTCATTAAGTTTATAACTTTCTTACATTTTGATTCCACCTTTTCCATATGTACTTTCCATGTACCCTTTTGATCTAACCACATACCCAAATATTTAAAACAATCTACTGTTTCCATATTGTGACCATATAACTTCAAGTTCTGTTTGTCTATCCCTTTCTTCCTGGTAAATAACATATGACAAGATTTACTTGAAGAAAGCTTAAAGCCCCAATTATGTGACCATTGTTCTACTTTTTTAATTGCTTCCTTGATTTTATGTATCACACCTATGGGATCTCGTCCTCTTACCCATATAGCCCCATCATCTGCATATAAAGCTGACCCAACTCTTCTATCCAAATTCATAAAAATATCATTAATCATAACATTAAATAACACTGGACTTATAACGCTTCCTTGTGGAATTCCATTAATAATTTCAAATTCCTCAGACACTTCTGATCCCACTTTAACTCTAAATCTTCTTTCTGATAAGAAATCTAAAACCCAATTAAATAACCTACCTCTTATTCCAATCTTATTTAGTTTAATTAATAACCCCTCCTTCCACATAGAGTCATAAGCCTTTTCAATATCAAAAAATACAATATTCATTAATTGTTTCATTTTAAATGTTTTCTCTATCTCATTACTTACTTTCACAACAGCATCCATTGTAGAACGTCCTTTTCTGAAACCACTTTGGTATGGTGCAAATAAACCTCTGTGTTCAAGGAAATAATTAAGTCTTCTGACTAAGATCTTCTCCATCCACTTACATAGGTGAGATGTTAGGGCAATGGGTCTATAGTTGCCAGCATTATTAGGATCCTTTCCAATTTTTTTAAAAGGCAGTATTAATGCACTCTTCCAACTTTTTGGCATTTTACCTTCTTTCCAAATCTTATTAAATAAATACAATACTACCTCTAATATTTTTTCTGGTAAATTCTGAAACATTACATAGCTCAATTGATCTTCTCCCGTAGCAGTATTTCTGATACCATTTAATACCATCACTAATTCATTCATATTAATTTCTTCATCCATGGTACTTTCCTCATTATCTTTTTTTAAAAACACATCCCTATTTTCATTTAAAATCTTTTCTTTATTTTGTCTGTGAATATCATCTAAATGGTCACCACTATGCACACTGGCAAACTTCTTTCCTAATATATTTGCTTTTTCCTTATCTGTTATTGCCATTATTCCATCATCCTCTAATACTGGTATTTTAACATACACTTTATTCCCACTCATTTTCTTCATCATTGACCATATCTCTCCTATTTGAACTTCTCTCCCAATAGTTGAACAGTAACTCCTCCATGCATTTCGTTTACTATTCTTAATTTCTCGTCGAGCTTGAGCCTTTTTCCTCTGATAATTAATTAGATTTTCTTGATTCAAGTTATTTCTTAATATTTTCAAAGCATTATTTCGTTCTTTTATGATTTCTGTACATTTATCATTCCACCATGGGACCGTTTTCCATTTCCCTCCAACTGTCTTGTGAGGTATGCTATTCAAAGCTGCATTTAATATTAATTGTGAAACTACAAATGCACATTCCTCAATATCACCCTCCATTACAATTAAATCTGCTGATTCACAACATATTTCTTTAAATTTTTTCCAGTCAGCTTTTGTAAAATCCCACTTCTTATGTCTAGGCCTTTCTTGGATATCTATTTCAACATTTATAGAACAAATTATTGGAAAGTGGTCGCTCCCAATACTTGTACTGTCATTAATATTCCACTCACAAGAGCTTGCCAAATTATTAGACACTAAAGTAAGATCAATACAAGATAATATGTTAGAACGTATGTCAATTCTTGTACCGTTTCCATTATTTATACAAACTAGCTGCCTATTGTCCATCAATTCTTCCACTACTTCCCCATTATTATCAGTGTGCTTACTTCCCCAAAGACTATTGTGTGCATTGAAGTCTCCGCACCATATTTCTTTCCTTTTTCCTTGTCTCCTAATTATATCCTCTAAAACGTCTAGGCTTAATGATTTACATGGATTATAAAAGTTAATTACTACCAGATTCCCATCTGATTTATATACTTCAATAATCACACATTCTATTTCTGTTGAAGTTGCTATTCTTTTAAATGATATTCCATCCTTTACAAAAGTTGCACAGCCTCCACCTTGACTTCCATCTCTATCAAACCTGACAGACTCATATCCAGGTATAATAAAATCAAGGTGAGGTCGAAGCCAAGTTTCTTGAATGCAAATAATATCAAGCTTGACTTCAGATTCTGATACAAACTTTTTAAATTCTTGACCATTTGCAATTAGGCTTCTAGCATTCCATTGCAAGAGGTGGATTACCATTACAAGATTAATTAACACTCTGAGATCCTCCATCATTATTAGCACTCAACATACTATGTATATCTTCAGCTTTTACATCTTTAATGCCTAGAAACTCCTCTGCAGCTTCCACCACTGTCTTGATTCTATCACTTTTTCTTTCTTGTCGTGTCGCAATATTAATAACTTTGCACATAAAAGCTATAAAACTCTTCTTTTCCACCATCAAGGTGTTCTCCTCAACTTTACACTTATGATTGCATGGCTTCTGTGGAAGTGCTGGCCTTCCTGGCTGATATCTCCTTATGTCTGACCTCTGGGGTACTGCATACCTTGCATTGTCATTCAAATTGTCCTGGAATTCTTTTGGTCTATTTTGTTTATTTTCATAAATACCAATACCCTTTAATGCCTCTGCATATGTCACCTTATTCATAACCTTGTATCTTTGCACTTCTTTAGCTTGTTTCTGAACCACACACCCAGCATAAGCAGCACTATGCTCACCTCCACAATTACAGCATTTTAGCTTAGCATCCTTATTGCATTTGCCATAATCATGTTCTCCTCCACACTTCGCACATCTTTGTTTCCATTTACACTGTTGTGCTGTATGTCCCATTCTCTGGCATTTGAAGCACCTTAACGGCTGTGGAATGTAATCCCTCACTTTGTATTTGATCCAACCCATTTGGACTTCAGTAGGCATTATCTTTTCAAAAACAAGCAGTACAGACAGGCTATCTGATTTAACACCACCTTTATTCATTTGGAGTCTTTTGGCTTCTGTTACATTCCCACCTTGTATCTCATTCTTCACATCCTCCATGGACATTTCAAGAGGCACATTTGAAATCACTCCTCTTAAATTTGCTGCCATTCCTGGTACATGCACTTTAATCTTTCCACCACCAAGGCTACCCATTTTCAGGATCATCTCCTGCTGTTTCTTATTTACTGCTGAAATTAGAATTCTTCTGTTATTCAGTAATTTAGCATATTTTATTTTCCCTATTTCCTTTTCAATTGCTTTGGTTACCTGAACTGGATGAAAGTGACCTTTATCATTACTAAGCATAATAATGACTTTCCACTCTTCCTGTTTGTCATCATCAAACCTACTGCTTCCACTAGGTTTAGCTCTGATCTTTTTGGTAGTTTGTCTTGGAGTACTCTCTCCTCCACTACTCGCTTCAGACCATGCTTTTTTCCTTGCCTTTTTAGTTCGGCTAACCTCCATATCTGAAGGCCACCCGTCATCATCATCATCATCTGAATCATACTCCATTGCTACACTCACGGTACAGTTTGATTACAATCCACCGTCTCCACTCGTTGCTCCTTCCCTTCGGCCTCCGCAAAAATCGACTACCAGTTTGCTGATCCAATACAGGTGTCCACTTCCAAACTAACTGCTAGACCCGCATCCGAACATCTGTGCTGTTTAGACACGCAGACATCAAGAATCAGCATATGAATCTCAACAATGGTGACGATCATCAGACAGATTCATGTTGCATTGCATTCTGGGTGCACCAATCATAACTCATCCATGGTTCCCAGCATGCATTGCGACATGAATAAGGTTCAAGGTTCTTGTTTATTTGTCAAATACACAATCATACAGGGTATAATCAGTAGTGAAATGTAGGTCAGGACGGGTCCGCTCAATGGACAGTGCAAAAAAATAAAATAAAAGATGATACATAACACAGGAGCATATATTTAAATATAGGTAGGAATAAGATAAAAAAAATATGTAAAAACAATAAAATAAAATGAGTAAAATGTGCAATGAACTAAAATGTGCAATACAGTCTACTGTGGATTTAATAAATATTAATATAACCAGGGATGTGCAAGAGGAATCTGCAAACAGGTTGTACCGGGTATATACACATAGCAGCAATGTGGATGATGGAGAATGATGGGTGTTGCAGTTAATTAAATTGAGTCCTGTAGATGTTATGAGACTGAGTTTAGGAGCCTGATAGCCTGAGGGTAGAAGCTCCTCCTCAGTCTCTCAGTTTTTGCCATCATGCTCCTGAAGCGCTTGCCAGATGGCAGTGAGATTAAAATATGGTTACCGGGGTGATTTGAGTCCTTGATTATTTTTGCAGCTCTGCTTTTGCAGCGTTTGAGGTAGATGTCCTGCAGAGAGGAGAGGGCAGACCCAGAGATGCGCTCAGCTAAGCGCACGACTCTCTGCAGAGCTTTGCAGTCCTGATTTGTGGCGTTACTGTACCACACTGAGATGCACTTCACTGAGTCAATACACTTTCTATGGCCCCTGAATAGAAAGTTTTCAGGATTGCTGGTGAGACCCTGAATTTCCTCAGCTGTCGCAGATGGTACAGTCTTTGCCTGGCTTTCTTGACCTGTGTTTGAATGTGTGCAGTCCAAGTCAGGTCCTCGGAGATGTTTACACCGAGGTACTTGAAGCTGCTCACCCTCTCCACAGGGGTCCCGCTGATCATAAGAGGAGTGTAGGGCCGCTGCTGTCTCTTCCTGAAGTCTACAATCAGCTCTTTAGTTTTGCTCACGTTCAGAGAGAGACATTTGTCCTGGCACCATGATGTTAGTCTCTCTACCTCACCCAGGTATGCGGTCTCATCATTGTTGAAAATGAGGCCCAGAACCACAGTATCATCAGCAAATTTAATAACAGAAGTGGAGCTGTGAGAGGACACACAGTCGTGTGTGTAGAGAGAGTAGAGCAGAGGACTCAGAATGCAGCCCTGCGAGCCCTGATGGAGTTGGAGGTGAACTGGCCCATTTTCACCACTTGTGGTCTGCCGGTGAGGAAGTCTTGGATCCAGTCACAGAGTGTAGTGTTTAGGCCGAGGTCTGAGAGTTTGACAGCTAGCTTGGTGGGGACTATAGTATTGAAAGCTGAGCTATAGTCAATGAATAGCAGTCTGACATAGTTGCCATTTTTGCTGTCAATATGTGTGAGGGAGGAGTGCAGTACCTGAGAGATGGCATCATCAGTAGACCTATTTGGGCGATAGGCAAACTGAAGAGGGTCCAAGGTAGCAGGGATGGAGGAGCATATGTGTTTCTTTAAAAGTCTCTCAAAAACCTTCATGACTGTTGATGTGAGGGCAACTGGGCGATAGTCATTCAGGCAAGAGGGTTTGCTGTTCTTAGGCACAGGGATGATGACAGATTTCTTAAATGAGGTGGGAATCACAGAGGTAGCAAGGGACTCATTAAAGATGGAAGTAAACAAACCAGCAAGCTGATCGGCGCATGATCTCAGAATGCGGCCGGTAATCCCATCAGGTCTGGCGGTTTTCCTGATGTTTACTCTCCTTAATTCTCTCTGAACCTCGTCCTCCGACACGGTGATAACGTGATCAACATCGCTGCTCTGTCTGCTGCTTCCTGACGCACTGATCGGCAGAGTCGTGCTGCCGTTGCATTCGAAGCGGCCGTAGAAGGTGTTTAGCTCTTCGGCCAGAAATGGATCTGCACTCACCTCGGCGGAGGGGTTATTTCCAGAGGAACAGATGGTCTTCAGTCCCTGCCACATGCGTCAAGAGTCATTGAGCTGAAAATGTGTCTCAATTTTCTCTCTGTATCGGAGTTTAGCAGCTCTAACTGCCCGTCGGAGAGCATAACATGATGCTTTGTAATCGCTCATGTTTCCTGACAAAAGACCAGCGTTGTATGCGGCAGTGCGTTGGTTAATTGCAGCACGGATTGTTCTGTCCACCCACGGTTTCTGATTAGAGAATGTCCTTATTGTTACCGTTTCAGTGGCTTGGTCAGTTAGCATGTAAACAAAGCTTAATGCTACATCTGTGAACTCACTGACGTCAGCTGAACTCGCCCGGAACATGTCCCAGTCTACATCATCAAGAGACGCCAGTAGCATAGCTTCAGAGTGGGAGGACCAGCGCGTCACTTCCCTCTCCCCCGGGGATTCCTGAACGATCCTTTGTTTATTTTCCGGTGTGAGGAAAATGGCCGCATGGTCCGATTTACCAAAAGCCGGCAGGGAACGAGCTTTATAGGCATTCTTAAACTGAGTGTAGCAATGATCCAGTGTATTCGGTCCTCTAGTTG
Source organism: Aspiorhynchus laticeps (assembly GCA_023376895.1). NCBI lineage: Eukaryota > Metazoa > Chordata > Actinopteri > Cypriniformes > Cyprinidae > Aspiorhynchus > Aspiorhynchus laticeps. The sequence continues at coordinate 27,449,388 of CM041814.1, read as the reverse complement.
GACAGGATACATGCTGATGGAAGTTCGACATGACCTTCCTGAGGTTGGCTTTGTTAAAGTCCCCTGCGATGATAGAGGCAGCGTCAGGGTGTTTGTTGATGTAGCCGCTTAGCTCCTCGTGGAGTTTGGACAAAGCCAAGCTCGTGTCTGCCTGTGGTGGAATGTAAACGGCAGAAGCGATGACCGCGGAGAACTCGCGGGGTAAATAGAATGAGCGGCAGATAATGGAGAGATGTTCCAGATGAGGCGAGCAGGAACGCGACAGAATGGAGATATTCCTGGGGTCGCACCATTTCTTGTTAATCATGAAACACACTCCACCACCCTTGATTTTTCCGGCCTCGGCTGTTCTGTCCATCCGTAAAACAGAAAAGTTATCAGACGGTGTTACAGCGGTGTCCGGGACCGAGGGAGTGAGCCATGTTTCAGACAAACAAAGGATGTTACAGTCCCTAATGTCCCGTTGGAAACTTGTCCTGGCTCTAAGATCGTCCATCTTATTTTCCAAGGATTGGACATTTGCGAGCAGAATACTCTGCAGAGGAGGACTGTGAGCTTTTTTTCTCAGTCTGTGACGAATTCCAGCGCATCGCCCGCTGTGTTTCTTTCGCCTCCTGGGATTATTCGGGTGGCCTTTGTTAACCTCGGCGTTCCGAAGAATCTCCACTGGCCACGCTGGATCCGTGGATAATGTGTCCTGAAGCAGGTTAGTGCAGCGGTGTCCAATGTCCAAAAGTGTTCTTTTGTCATAAATAAATAGTGCAGACGTTAAGCGTGTAAAAAGAGAAAGTAAAAATATGTAAAAGAGTATATAAAAGCACAAATTGAGTGGAGCCATCCTTTAACGTCGACTGAACACAGCAGCGCCGGAAGCGGAAAAGCTTCCGGCGTGATAATTTATCACACTTTTCTGTGTGATAAATTATGCAGCAGCATTGTCTTAGTATTTTTTATTCTTACTTTCACCATTGCTGAGATTCACATGCTGATTCTTCATGTATGTGATTGCCAGAATTGAAACTTCTTTATGAGCCATACTTATAAAAGTGGTTTATAAAGTTTTCTCACATTGTCATCTCATATAATAGAACTGCAATAATGCATAAACCATAAAAACACTACAGCTTTAGGTAAAATGCAATCAGAGACTCAGACACACGAAATAACATCATCATAAGTTCCTTGCCATCACATATGTGCTTTATAAACCCAATTGTAACAGCCAAAGATAAACTTGCATTTAAAATGTCAAGGGTCAAGAGGCAACTAAAGCAAACAATATTCACCAAAACGGTAAATTGAAAAAAGAAAAACACATCTAAACCTTAATTCTCAGTAAAGACCTTCTGTTTTAGATAATCCAGAAATAACGGCTAACTTGTTAGTAATGCATGAAGCTGTTGATGTTTGTGGAGTTGGTTAATTATCTTCTACTGAAATCTTGAGAGATTTAATGTCTTTTATTTCAGTTGATTTCATCTAAGGATGTGGTTGAAGTCAGTTGTAGTTCTTGTGTTTCTCTTTTCTTCAGTGATTCTGCTTGTTAACAGCAGGTTTTCATCACTTGTGCTCAATCAGCACTTAATTAATCACATAATTATCCCATTAACTTTAACACTGCTTCAGTGTTACTTTAACACTCTTTTAGAGTGGGACCATATATGATCCGAGCAGTGTTAATTTAACACTCAGGATTTTACTGTGTAGATGTTGCGACTTGGACACCTCACCCCTCGCAGATACCTTGAAGGACCTATCTGAGAGGTAAGACTGCTTGCTGTCCAAAAGGTTTTGCTGTGTGAGAAAGGCAGAAACATGGTTGAAGACAACTCAATCAAGTGTTTTTGCAATGAAAGGAAGGGAAACCGGTCTGTAGTTCTCTAAAAGAGTTGGAATAAGAGTGGGGTTATATGAGGGTGGAATATATATCTAACATAATATATATTCATATATTATGTTAGATCTCCTCATTCTGAACAACTTTGCCTCTAGAACCACTGCTGTCAATCAAACGGTTTTGTCACAATCAGGAGCTGGAGTGCCCTTGAGAACCACCAGGGGGCACTCCACCCCAGACTGTTGTCACACTCTCACAGACTACATTCCCCATAATCCTTTGTCCGGACTCATCACTGATTGCATTCACCTGTGTCTCGTTACCTCATCAGTCTCACCCTATAAAACCATTGTGTACTCACTCATTCTTTGCAAAGTCTTGTATGTTTAAGGTTACACTGCTCTGAGCCCTG
>CM041814.1:27399639-27442139 GCA_023376895.1 Aspiorhynchus laticeps | reverse complement strand
ATGCTATGAGAACACTTCTGCACGAACCAAGGTCTGAAGCACGTGTGCAAACACATCAAACTTGACTGGCTGAGCGTGAGCTCAGGTGATGTAGTATAAGATGTCAGCAACACCATAAAAGTGCACCTAAGTCACAGAATTCCCAGATTCTGTCAAATGCAGAAATGTTAATTCATGTGTCTATGACCTCAAGGTTAGATTATTGTAATGCTTTATTGGGTGGTTGTTCTGCACGCTTAATAAACAAACTCCAGATGGTTCAAAATGCAGCAGCTAGAGTTCTTACTAGAACCAGGAAGTATGACCACATTAGCCTGGTTCTGTCAACACTGCACTGGCTCCCTATTAAACATTGTATAGATTTTAAAATATTGTTAATTACTTATAAAGCCCTGAATGGTTTAGCTCTTCAATACTTGAGCAAGTTCTTATCGCATTATTGTCCTCCACGTCTGCTGCGTTCTCAAAACTCTGGCCATTTGATAATACTGAGAATATCAAATCAACTGCGGGCGGCAGATCCTGTTCCTATTTAGCGCCCAAACTCTGAAACAATCTACCTAACACTGTTCGGGAGGCAGACACACTCTGTCAGTTTACATCTAGATTAAAGACCCATCTCTTTAACCTGGTTTACACATAACACACTAATATGCTTCTAATATTCAAATCTGTTAAAGGATTGTTAGGCTGCATTAATTAGGTCAACCGGAACCGGGAACACTTCCCATGACACCTGATGTACTTGTTACATCGTAAGAAGAATGGTAGCTACGCTAATATTAGTCTGTTTCTTTCTTATTCCGAGGTCACCGTAGCCACCCGATCCAGTCCGTATTCAGATCAGATGGTCACTCTAGTCACCTGGATTCAGGCTGTATCCAGCCCAGATGGTGGATCAGCACCTAAAGATGACCTCTACAGCACTGAATGTCAGCGGAGACCAGGACACCTAGATGGGCCCCAGAGACAGATCCCAGTGAAGACCTCGTCACCTAGACGGCCATCGGGACAAGACCACGGGATCCAGATGAGTCCTTTACACAATCTGACTTTGCTGCAGTTGGAATTGAACTGCTGATATCATCTGGCCAGAGGAGAACTGGCCCCCCGACTGAGCCTAGTTTCTCCCAAGGTTTTTTCTCCATTCTGTCACCGATGGAATTTTGGTTCCTTACCGCTGTCGCCTCTGGCTTGCTTAGTTGGGGACATTTAATTTCCAGCGATATCGTCAACTTGATTGCACAGATACTATTTAAACTGAACTGAGCTGGACAATGACATCACTGAATTGAATAATGAAATGCCTTTAACTGAAAATTGAGTGCTTAATTTTGTAATTTTACATTATTGACTCACTATTTTCCTATTTTGATATTGTAAAGTTGCTTTGACACAATCTGTATTGTTAAAAGCGCTATGTAAATATAGGTGACTTGACTTGACGACTATAATCAACAAAGTTGTGAAATGAATCTCTTACTTACATCAAACGCACATCTGCACTTTATTTATGATGAGAGAATTCAGTCAGTGAGCATGCAGACTGAACAAAACTCTGCTGTTTTAGGGAAGACTAATCTGAATGGCTCTGATCGGTCATTGCATTCAGAATCTTGTGTGATTGATTATAATGTGTAACACTGTAAAAATGTTTAAAAAGAAATATGATGCAAAATGAGCAGACCTGAATTTAATGCTGCAATCGACACACTTCATTTCATTTTCACTTTATTCATGACTGCTGTAATCGTTTTAGTTAAATTGTGCAGGGGCATTCGAGTGATATAATGTAATTTACTATACAGGCTATTCAGTCTACTAAATATAATTAACTGAATAATAGAATTAAAAATAATAAAATAAAATTCAAATTTTATACTAAAAGAAATGTCCTTAAGTGGTGATTATTTTATTTATTTTATTAAACTTTGAAAACATTAAATACATTTTACCGGATTCAGTACATCATGATTTGGAAGTTTTTAAAATTATTTAGTGACTTTTGATGAGTTCCACACTGATTCCTTTGATCAGCTTACACAGTCGTCATCAGCAGAAAAATCCCTCTTTAGGAATCCGTTGGTTGTTTATTTTCCCTGCTGTAGCTAGAATGTCTGCACAAATTGATTTTTTTAACACCAATCAGATTTTTAGTATTATATTTTTATAATGGTATTGTAATTTCAGGAAAGAAAAACAAATGCGGACATAATTGAAATGTGGGACACTGATTACGTCTTGCAGGACGCAGGACAAAGCTCATAATTTCGTGACTGTCCAGAAAATTGTGGGACAGCTGGTCACCCTAAGCTGGAGAACAGCAACACACAACTCCTAAACTTAACATTTCTGCTGGCCATACTGTCTAACAGTGTGACAATTCACATGAATACAAAGACATGCAGCGTAATCAAGACAAAGAAGCTTGGGATTTTGTGATGTAGGTGCCCTTTTATTGTCTTGATGACGGTTTGCACTACATTACCCGACCTTGCATTCGGCCAATCAAGATTGGCGTGTTTGCTTAAGGCACCCGCTCACGCAGATGGCTTGTCATAACATCAATGCCATGATGCAGCGTTGAGTTCCATTCGAAAGGGAAACTGTTGTACACTACATGACTTGCTTTATATTCACTAAAAGATTGCACATTACTTTGCATTATTATGTAAATATACTGAAATTATTTGCTGAAGGAGCTTCTAGTAGGAAAATTACATTTGGTTCATTCTCAAAGAATGGGAACTTAGGTACATAAATATCTTCAGATCATCTGTGTGTGATGTATTTTGTGACCTTCTTTAGCAACCACGAGGGGTCATTGTATCTAGTCTGTTTGATGGACTTCAATACTGTCAGACGAACAGGAACATAGTGGCTCAGTGTACTGAAGAAAAAATGGCAACCTAAAAATAAAACATCTAAATTAACTGGTTTAATTCAAGTAAAAAAAAATACCAAAATACCTTCACCTTATATTTACCATTCCCTTTCAGTCGGTCATTCTCGACGACACATCTTGGCGATCACATCATTTGCATCCTGACTACTCTACTAAGAGAAGAAGACTGAACTAGTTCAGCGCTCTTTGGAGAGCTTTTTTCCCTAAAAGATCATTCACGGGTGCGTCTTTTTAAAGACGACATTGCGTCTGGCAAAGTCAACATTGCGTCTTTGTAAAGATGACGTTGCATCTTGCTACAGACAACGTATCACCCGTGTGTTTCTGGATGCTGTCGTTACCTGGCGTCGGGTGATGGTCACGATCGCTGCCTCATGTGTCTAGTCATGAAGCACACTGGGGTGGCGTTCGTGGATGAGTCATGTTCTCATTGCGGGAAGATGACCATCTTGGAGTTGCGGATCAAGCTCCGTTACCTCAAAAGGGGTGGAGCTCCGTTGCCTCTGCCTCGATCTAGTTCACGTCATGGCGGCAGTCAGGCAGGGGCTACTTCAGGCAGTAGCATGGGCGGTCTGAGGGTAACAGTGAAGGCAAACCCTCGTGGGAACCAACCCTCGGGGGACCATCGCTCCTCTTGCACTCCACAACCAGTTGAGCTGCCAAAGGAACATACCAGCAGTATCCTTCGGCGCTCCTCCCAACGATCGGATGTTGATCGCTGCATCGGAGGATGAGCTGGAGCTTTCTGGAGAGGAAGATTTGGCTGCGCTGCCTCCCTCCGGGATGGTAGCAATGCCTGAATTGGATCCGGAAATGATGGATAGGGCTCAAGTGGAGACCTCCACCATGTCCCAAGCCCTCAAGGTTGGACAATTGGTTTTTCGGGGTGGCCCACGCTGGTTCTCAGTGTCCCGCCCCAGTGCCATTCTTCCCGGAGGTGCATGAGGGGCTTACCAGGTCGTGGATGGCATCTTTTGTCTGCCGGAAACTGACGTACTAACTCTTCCTCCCTCACCACTCTCAACGGTTGTGCAGCTAGGGGGTATACGGGGGTCCCCCCAGTGGAGTGGTCGGTTGCAATACAGTTGTGTCCTAATATCGCCTCCACCTGGCAGCGCAAACCGTGCCTCCCCTCCTGGGCCTGTAGGTACTCGTCTGGTCAGTCCGACGATGCTTATGTGGTCTGTAGAGAAGATGCCTCCGCCTTACATGCCATGGCGTTACTGCAGGTCCATCAGGCTAAAGCATTGAGGGACCTGCACAAGGGTGGTCACGATCCAGAAGTTCTGAAAGTGCTCTGAACCGCAACTGACCTCACACTCCGAGTGACGAAGGTCACCGTGGGTTCTCTGGTTGGTGTGATGTCCACATTTGTGGTCCAGGAGAGCCACCTCTGGCTGTGTCTGGTCAACATGAGGGACGCCAACAAAGTTCGGTTCCTCAAGGCCACCGTGTCCCAACGCAGTCGAGAGCTTTGCCCAGCAGTTCTCGGCTGCACAGGAGCAGACTGAGGTGATGTGACACATCCTGCCCCTGCGGGCAGCTGCTGCCTCTACCCGTCTGCCGGCTGCAATGCCCCAGCCTGCCCGTCGCCGAGGGTGGCCCCCTGCATCCGCCCCCACTCCCATGTTGCATCCACAGCAGCATCTGCAGCAGCCTCCAGCCAAGCAGAGCTGTGGAGCCGGACGTAGGCAGGCCGCCCAGAGAGGAAGGAAACTGCTCTTCGGGAGATGGTGGACACACCTCTCCCTCCCCCGGAGGAGGGCCAGGTGGAGAATCTTTTGTTTCCAAAGATCTCGACAATAGAGCAGTTTTTTCTATCTCTGGGTCCCAGGAGGACACAGAGAGTCGCGGACGGATCAACACCGGGCCACACTCATCCTCCTCTGTCGCCAGCAGGCAGCAACGGGCGGTTCGAGAGCATCATCAAAGGCCCTACTCACGCACCCTCTGCCCAACCGTGGAACCAGGTAAGCATTGCACCGCACACTCAGGGCCCTCTTCGGTCCGCCTACGAGCCACCCACGAGCCGGGTCCTGGCATTCCACCTCGCTACCCCACTGCGGGTATGTCGGTGGTTCCGCTGGTCCCGCTTGTACGGTATCTGGGTGCCTGGCTAGCGCTACCCAACCCATCTCACTGGCTCCTGCGGACCATCAGACTCGGTTATGTGATTCAGTTCGCCCGGTGTCCCCCCAAGGTCCGGGGCATCCACTTCACATCAGTGAAGACAGCCGATGCTTATGTCTTGCGTGCAGAGTTTGCAGTCCTACTGGCGAAGGACGCGATAGTACAGAGGATCTCTTTTCTTAGTCTCAGTAGTTTGGTGGGTCACGTCACTCGTGTAAGATACAGTGTAAACAAGCAATTTTTTTTGTCTGTTGAGATTGCTTCCTGTTCCTGCCTGCCGTGCTGCTGTTTGTAGCTCTGAGTAGCTTTGTTTATCTGAAGAAATCTCTATCTTACTCTATCTGTTGTTTAAATTACTAAAGTATAATTTAATTCTCACCATATTTCTGATTTAAGATTAATTTGGCATCATCCGCCTTTAATCTCTTAATCTAAACCGCGAGCGCTACGCGTAACAGCACGTTAGCATTCCGTTAGCCTATTAGCTTGTGAATCGCATCTCCATTCACGTTTTCAACCGCTTCTTCTCTCTCTCTCGCTCTGTTTCTTTTCTCTCTCGCTCCTTTTCCATCCATTCCACGAGTCCATCAAACAACTGTGGTGAGTCGGAATTACTCTACAATCACAGTGTGTAATGGCTTCTCCTTGCATCGTCACCTGCACCGCTTGCCACATGTACAGTTTATCCTTCTCTGTCAGCAGCGAGGGATTCACATGTGATAAATGCGCGGAAATAGTTAGGCTGACAGAGAAGATTTCAGAATTAGAGACACGCATCCAAACTTTAGTTGAGGACAGTAAGAATGTGAGGGCTGTAGATACTGCTTTGGATGCGACTAGCTCAGTGAGTCCTGTACATTGTTCGGTTCCGGTTTCAGCGCCTCTGCAGCAGGGCAACTGGGCGACTGTGAGGTGGCATAGTCGCGGGTCAAAACACAGCTATTCCGTTCCAATCAAAACATCAAACAAGTTCTCCCCACTCAGCCCAAAACCTCACCTGCCTTCGCCACAGAACTCTTTCCTGCCAACGAAAGAAAACCTCCCATCCAAGCTGACATTGGAGCTGCACATGGGATGACCATCAAAGACATCGACAAGCTGTCTAAAAACATCAGCAAGTTCAACCCGAACTCCACAGAGGGCCACACCATCCAGGCCCACCTTCAAGATATCGACTTCTATCTAGAAATGAGACCTCATGTGATTGACAGAGACAGGTTATACCTCCATAGAGCCACGTCCAGTTCCGAGGTACGAAACTTCCTAGATCGACAGCCCAGTCGAACGAAGTCAGACTATCAGCTACTTCGTGAGGTCCTGATTAAAGAGTTTACCAACCCTGACTCTGAACATGGACTGTTAACTGCCTTAGAAACCAAACAAGGTCAACAAGAGGCTCCACATGCTTACTACAACCAACTCCGACAAGCCTACTTTGGTGCACACAACGAACCTGACCTTCGGGGTATAAAACTAGGATCTATGGATCCTCTCTCAGACCCTTCTCCTACATCAGCATCATCTAGGGAATCCCAACTTCTCGTGGGGATATTTTTAATTTCTCCCCCGGATTCATCAAAGGCTCTTACTTTCGGAAATCCATAATCAATGCACAGCTCAGATTAACTGTATAGCATCTGTGTAAGACTCCAATACAATTATAAAGTAGTTATTTTATCACAAATAAATCTTTCAATGAGTAAAACTGGCTGTGTCTATAGTATAATTGTCACGGTGCACACACGAGGGAGGAACAGGAACATGCAGACGAGGACGTAAACTCAAATAATAATCTTTAATGACATCTAGGCAAGATAGGGCAGGACAAGGCAAGGTAGACACAGACAGGAACACCGGGGAGTAACGAGTAGACCAGACGAAATCAAACTGAACAGACAGGACTATAAATACACAGGTAAATCATAGCTAATTAGACAAACACGGCTGGACAAGGATTAACTAAACCAAATCTGGACACATGAGGCAGGAACACATATGACACACACAACAGAACTCTGACATAACTCCCCCCTCCCGGAAGGCGTGTCCCACGCCGTAACAGTTCCACCGGGAAGGGGGGTGGGCGCTCTGGAGGACCCTCAGGGCAAACACGGACAGGAACACAGGACGGGGACCTCCAGAGCGGAACAGACAGACAAAGGAGGCCATGGCAGAGCTGGGAGCTCAGGAGGCCATGGCAGGTGGTCCTTGTGGCCGTGGCCTCGGTCCCCTCGGCCAGGCCCCTACAGCCGGAACCCTTTCACCCCCCAAAAAAATTTCCCTGGGGAGGTTAGGGGGTATCAGGAGCCCTCCGGGGCTAGACACAGACAAACAGGACAGGACATCCCACAGGAACCGCTTCCACCTCCACGACAAGGGGGCAGGCGGCTAGAATGGCCTCCATGGCCACAACAAGAGGAGCCGCCTGCCCCAGACGAGTCTCCGTGGACAAGACATGACAAGACAAGGTGAGTTAAAATGTTCCTGTGGGCACAACACGACTTAAAAACGGCACTCCTGGCCGTAACAGGTGGACTAGATCCACGGGGCTAGGGATAGCGGCGGCCAGCGGGCATGAATCAGCGCCAATCTGGTGGGCTTGAGTCAGCGGCGATCCGGCGGGCATGAGTCAGAGGCGGGCCAGCGGGCATTGAGTCAGAGGCGGGCCGGCGGGCATTGAGTCAGCGGCGATCCGGTGGCGTGATCTTCCGCGAACGGCGCGCCTAGGGGAGCGGCAACCCTGGAACTAGGCAACCCGCCGGCGGGCTAGAGAGAGCCACCGCTGGCGGCGGATATCTCCTGCGATCGGCAGGCATGAGGGCTCGCGGCCAGAGGACTTGCGGTACTCGCGGCGATCCCGCCGAACTCCCACGCCGTCCTGCAGTGGGCTATGGCGGGAGTACGAGTGGCGACTTCCTTGCCACGGGACAAACAAATTCAGGAACAAAACAAAACACTTTTGAAAAACGGAAAACAATACGGGGTGAATGGGTGCCGCTTACGGTTAGGTCTGGTCTTCTGTCACGGTGCACACACGAGGGAGGAACAGGAACACGCAGACGAGGACGTAAACTCAAATAATAATCTTTAATGACATCAAGGCAAGATAGGGCAGGAAAAGGCAAGGTAGACACAGACAGGAACACCGGGGAGTAACGAGTAGACCAGACAAAATCAAACTGAACAGACAGGACTATAAATACACAGGTAAATCATAGATAATTAGACAAACACGGCTGGACAAGGATTAACTCATAATGACAATTAACGAGAACAGGAAACAAACCAAATCTGGACACAAGAGGCGGGAACACATGACACACACAACAGAACCCTGACAATAATAGACTACACAACATTATTATATTATTTTCAAATTTATTTTTTAATTATTATTATTTTAAATTATTGTCCCTGGATGAGTAGGGTAGTCTTGTAATAAAGTAGCGGTGGCTGGGGCAGATTTTAAGTATCAATTATGTTTAAAAAGATGCAATCTAATCCTGTTTACATGAAATAAGCCTGCTCCCGAGCAGGTTTAAGCTTACGGACCTGTTGCTATGACAGCCTCTGGCTTGCTCAGTTGGGGACACTTAATTTCTAGCGATTATCATCAATTGGATTTCACAGATACTATTTAAACTAAACTGAGATAGACAATGACATCTCTGAATTCAATAATGAAATGCCCTTAACTGAAAATTGAGTGTTTAATCTTATTATTATACATTACTGACATTCTATCCTCCGACTTGATACTGTTAAGTGCTTTGACACAATCTGTATTGTTAAAAGCGCTATATAAATAAAGGTGACTTGACTTGACTTGACAGCAACTCCGGGATGAGCTTTGAAGAACCAAATGATCCAAGATCAAGTGAAATCAGCAACAATCAAATCCAGCTAACTGAGTTAGTGACGTACAAAGAATTGGCCCCGGGGGTTGATCTTCTTCTGTGGAGGCAGTGTTTAGCCACATTATTACATCATAAAGTGGCACATTCCACATTGTTTTGGCAGATTGGCTTCAATATAAGCTGTTTTCCAACTAATAAGAAAGTTTTGAGTTCTGAAACTTACAGAATGTTTTTATTGCACAATGATCTCTTATATATCAACAGATCAAGGGAATTATGATTTCTCAGTTCATGACCCCTTTAAGGACTTACTGGCCATGGTTCCCTGACCAGCCTACACTGAAAATAAATTGTAGAAATAATACTCACTCATAAATTGTTAGTAAGTTTAATGAAAAATTACAAAGACATGGCAAGTAACACATTCAATTAAACTAGCAAAAGAACAAATAATGAAAAGGACGTTCTTGTAAAATGTACTCCAATAATATTTATTTGCAACCTTGAAAATTCATTTTTACAGTTGGCTCTCGCAGCCTGAATTTTAAAAGGCATGAATTATTTGTTAAAGGCTCACAAAAACACAAAAAACAAACAAACAACAAAAACAAAAAAAACAACAACTGTCTAATAGGAAGCTGGATAATCAACCTTCCAAGCATTTGACTCATTTGTTAGCTTAGAGCTTAGGCAAACAAAAGCTCCTTTAGCTCCTTTATAGTATTTTTGGTAACACTTTAGAATAGGGAACACTTATTCGCTATTAACTATGATTTTTCTCTCAATAAATTCCTAATTTGCTGCTTATTAATAGTTAGTAAGGTAGTTGTTAAGTTTAGGTATTGAGTAGGATTAGGGTGGTAGAATAAGGCATTCATATGTGCTTAATTACTACTAATAAATGGCTAATAATCTAGTAGTATGCATGCAAATAAGCATCTAGTTAAGATACCCTACAATAAAGTGTTACCGTTTTTTTTTTTTGTTTTTTTTTTTTGAAAGTAGGATGGGGGAAGAACAGCCAATGTGTTATTATAGGAGATAAATAGAAACATTTTTTCAAATTTAGTTGTTACAGAACAAAATGTTCTTCAAATTTGTTCAAGTAGGCCTTTGGAGTTAGAGGGTGACAAGTGAGTGGATTTTCAAACCTCTCCCGTCCCACTCCTACAGAAAAAAATCTCGTCCCGTCCCAATCCCACGAAAAAAACTGGGGGAAAATCCCGTCCCATTCCACTCCCGGAAGAATGACTCCCATTCCCTCCCACTCCCATGTTTTTTTTTTTTTTTTTTTTTTTTTTTTTGGGCCGAAATCTGTCAGTTACAGTAAAAATATAGTACAGATCACAGCGTGCCCACCTTAGTTGAATAAAAACCCAAAATGTAGTTTTTTGTTATTATATTGAACTGAAAGCCAGCTTATGCACAGTGTTGCACACGTTAAATTTCATGTAAATCATCCATGCTAACACACACGTTTTCTATTTGTTTTTTCTTTTTTATTCATTTGAAAGTAGACATTTCACTCTCTATAGATATTTTTTTCAAAGACAGAGTTTCTAGCTCAAGTTCACAGAGACCTGGACCCTTCTATTTTGCATCCTGTTTGCTTTAAAGTGCAACGTTTCATTGTTATTCTGAGTGCACACAAATAAACGTAGAGTCTTTACAGATTCGAAAGATGTATTAGGCTACTTTTATCTGTATGACCAAAAATTATACAGATTTTTAGAGTAAGTGAGCGCTCTGGTGCCTGTCCTGCAGCGAGCGCGCAATTCAGCGTCCACTCTCCACACACTTCAATAGCGCACATTTCTCTAGGTTGACATCATATTGAGCGGCCATGTAAACTTGCTACTACATCTTTCAGATGAAAAGACATATTTGAGGTTGATTAATGATAGGTGAGCATTTGGATACCACATAGACCAACCGTTAACAACCTGTCCGTCACGGAATGCGTCATTCACTTAACCTGCCACACCAAAGCAAACAGGAGGAGAGCATAAAGAGACAGGGCAACTACAGTTGAGTTCAGAATTAAAATATACAGTTTATAGTTTATTTATATAAAAGGTATATTTGTGTATAAAGTTGGGTATATCATTACTATTCCCGGTCCCGCCCACTCCCACTGGCATTTTTTCCTGTCCCGTCCCAATCACGTGATTTGTAGCGATTTTGTTTCCAATCCCGCGGGATTCCCGTGGGATTCCCGTGTAACGGGGGTCGTCTTGTCCCAAAATATAACAAAGGTTAAACGCACACACACAAAAAAAAAAACTATCTGAAGCGGGAATCGAACCCCGGCCACACGCGTGATGACGTAGAGTCCTAACTGCAAGACCACGTATCGTTGACAACAAGGGTGGCACTCAGTCTGTACTCGACTCAGACCGAAAACCTCAAAGAGGAAGGAAGAGAAAAAAAAACAATCAGTTATTATTGTTCGGGCGCCAGACAGGTATATTATACCTGCCACATTTTTATATTAATTTCATCCCGGATAGCAACGGACAACCAAACCATCCACTACATACAAACAAGAGGAAGACAAAAACAAATACAAACTACAGGAAGAATACGTAATTCTTTTTGTTTTAATGAGGTAACGTTTTTATATTCTAGACAGGATTTTTTTATCTCCAAGCACTACAATTCCATTCAAAAAAAAAAGAAAAAGAAAAATAATCGAGCAAAACCAACTAACACAAAACAACACTTTTCAAATATGCATAAATGAGTGCAATGTGTATGTGTGACTGTAGTGAGTGGAACACTGACCAAGCTGGCAGCACAGGTGACTAAGAGTGATTCGGGAATATCAGCGGCGGCAGCCGGTCTTGGCTCCTTTAATAAGAGTAAGGTTCGAACCTCCAGGTCAATCCCAGATGTTAAAAAGAAGCATTCACTGGCCAAGAGAAATGCCCTTTAGCAACAGGCTAAACAGGTAGCACCACCTCCTCTCCACAATCCGCACGCTCCGAAAACGACAGATTCACCGCAAGAACTGCCTCCAAAAAGGTACATAACTGGTCAGACGGTGGTCCTTCCGGTCTCTAAACCTCACACTATATAGATATTGATTCCTCCTCTTAATTAGTGCTGCTTCCAATCCAGATACAATTTCATTTGGAAGGCGGTGATAGAAAAAATGAAAATAAACAAAGGGGCAGTATAGGAAATTTCTGTAATGCCACACCCGTGACCTGCGGGATTCCCGAAAAAATGTCAGCCTCTATTTGAAGTATAGTGTCTAATTTACCTCTGCTGCATATTTTTGGATTGTCGTGATAACTGGAGCACTCAGAGGAAACCCATACAGACATGGTGAGGCGACAGGGCTACCCACTGAGCCAATGTGCCACCCCTTTTTAAAGTGTCATTGATGTAAAATATTAAATCAACTATTCTATTTAAAATTACATTTTGACAGTTTAGTTGAATAATTGAATGACAGTCAATGACAGACAAAGCAGAATCATAGTAAAAGAGATTCATATGTAAGGAACATTTATTCTATGACTTAAATGAGAATAATATGCATATGAATATATACATATTTAATTGTCCATATTTTGATTGAATACAAAATACACTGAAATACCACAATGACTGTTCTTAAAACAGAAAAAAAGTGTTTTGTTTATGTAATACCTACTGTTGATACAACCAGGTTTTTACATACTTGCCTGATATTTTTAAGTCTCATTCCATACAAAATAGGGTTAAGCACTGGCTGACACATCAAGAAATAGACTGAAATGATTATACGTAACAAAGCTGGCATTTTTACATTATCAAACCTGCTTTGGATTGTTTCAAAGCAGCAGCCCAAAGAAAAGTTTAAAAGAGATATGATGTGTGGTGCACAGGTGCTTAGAGCCTTCTGTTTAGATTCTTTAGTAGAACTCTTGTATATGAATAAATAATTAGCATCAATGGGATCAATGCTGTCATCACGATTACATAAATGCCATAAGTATTATTCAAAGAAGTTTTTGAACAAGCAAGTTTCACAAGTAAATAATTGTCACACCATACCTTTTCCATAATATTTCCACAGAGTTGCAGTTTAAAATTAAAACAGAAAATAATAAAAAATTGAACAAAACAGTATGACCACACCAATACAATTAACACACCCAGTCTAAAAGGAGTCATGATTCTGTTATACTGTAATGGATAACAGATCGACACATATCTATCAAAAGACATAACAGCTAAATTACAAAATTCAATCATTGCATATGTATACAAGCAAAATATCTGCAAGTAACAATAAATGAGAGAAATTTCATTGTTATTCAAAATTAGATGAACTTGAAGGGAAGGAAATAAAGCTGTGCTGCCATACAATTCATTAACAAACAGACTACAGAGAAACACATACATTGGTTTATTAAGGGTTTTTCCTGAACAAATGACACCAATAAGAAAGCTATTGGCAAATAGGATTGTAGAATATAGCACAGTTATTACAGCAAACAAGAAGTACTTCATCTTGAAATCCAAATTTAGATATCCAGTCAGTCTGATGGATGTAAAATTTGCACCATTTTCCATATTATTTCTTTGCTGTTCAGACAAAAAGATTGAAGAAAATATAGACATAATATACTGTATGTCTTCTGCACTAATGTATTTCATGCATATTTCAAAGGGGGAAAAATACAGTTATGTAATGATGAGATGTTTTATATAGAGCAGATTGTCAATGGAGGAAAAACATGTGTATATATATATATATATATATATACTGTATATTTGAAACAGTCATGTAAACTTACATTAAGAATTGGAAATAAATAAAACTCAGTACAAAAGTATCTTTGAAAAACAAATAACATAGCAAATTGGAAAATAGATATTCACTATAGAATAAAACATTATGTTGTGTTTGTGAAGCATCTGAATTTATAATATAGGACACAAACTCAAGGGAATGCTGACATGGCTGTTCACATCAGAATCAGAGTCAGAAATGCAATAATGTTCATGAATTTTTTTTTATAAAAAATACAACAACAGCAACAGCTAAATAGCTAAATAAATAAGCTTAATAGTAAGTTTTAAGGCCACCATCCACATTTTCAAAAAACAGACAAACAAACAAACAAATTATGTCTGCTTAATAGGTTATACTAACCAGAGATGGGCACTCGAGTTTCGAGTCGCATTTTTATAGACTTCAGACTTGACTCAGAATCAACCTGAAATGACTCCAGACTTGACTCGACTCGAGGAAAAGGACTCGTGAATATTTTAAAAGCAACTCAAGTCTTTTATCCTTAAATATTTATATAACGGATATTCTAAAGGCGGACCGCATCCTCAACCCGGCATTCACCCGGACCACGAGCTGTAACAGCAGCACCATTTCAAGTGAGCAGCGCGTCAAAACAGTGGAGCGGATCACAAAACATGTGCTCAGGGTCATTTATGGCAAATATCTTTCAGCGCTATATCCTCTAGTATTTTTTATCTAAAGCCAAACGTGCTTTATTCAAGCCCTTTCAGCTTGTGCGCTTTCTCTCTCTCTCTCTCTCTCTCTCTCTCCGGACTCGCGCCGGCGCCAAGTTCAAGAGCCAGTGTTGCCAACTTCTTTCGATGGAAAGTAGCTAAAGCCAGTTTGAAAAGTTGCTAAATGTCGCTAGATGACGTCATACGCTAATTAGCATATTCATTACGTCATTTATATTTGGGCCATCGTCTGATGAAATCAAATAATACACACAAGATAAGACAAGACAAAGACAATTCCTGTGCTGTGATCTCGGCTATATTTGCATATAAAATTAGAGAAGCAACATAATATCTATTTTAACTGAACTGGCTGCTCCTCTCAGACGCTCGCTGAACATAGCAGATGCAGAGAAAGAGGTGCGTGCGCGCTGACCTCGCACCATTGCAGCAGTACCAGCAATCATGGAGACTCGCTAAAAGGTTTGTCCAAGTAGTCGCTAGATTTGTCGCTAGTCCCTTTTTTGGAAAAAAGTTGCTAGGTGGGTCTGGAAAGCTAAATCTAGCGACAAAGTTAAGTTGGCAACACTATCAAGAGCAAAATTATAGATTACTTTCACTAAAACAAAGCAAAAAAAAACAATGCTGCAAATATAGTTCTTTTTCTTACTTGGTTATCTATTTATCAAATAACCTATCACTCCAGATGTGACAAGATGTTTCTGATCTTCATTTAGCATTATTAATCTGTAGGCTAAGAACATTTCAAAAGAATCATGTAATTATAATTGGAAAAAAATTGTTGTTAGATGGCTAGGATCTACCACCTGTTGGCCGGTGACAGCCTATGACGTCAGCATGACCACAGTATAAAGGGGCGCCAGGAAAATACGTCATCCACTTCTTCGTCTGAAGCTTGCATCCAAAGCATCCCTACTCCCTACTCTCAAGGAACCATGGTTACATATGTAACCTGAGACGTTCCCTTTCGAGGGAACTTCAAACTGTGTCCTCTAGGGGTTGCTATGGGGAACGGAATACCCATGCCGCCAACTCAAAAGCCCAGCGAAAATGATCAGTGGTTGGCTTTTATATATTTATAATGACAATCATCTATTAGTGAACTGATCTCATTGAGAGTGAACGTAGACTCATTGTGTGTCTAATCTCTGGTTAAATGGATGTTGTACTGATTATAGCAAAAATTATTCTAAGAGCCAGTGATTCTGTGGCAATCAGTTAATATAAACACTTTTCCAAACAGTTTGTCTATAAAAAGTATTCATCTATGGTAGCAATTAGACTCACACAGACATCAAGAATCAACGTATGAACCTCAACAAAGGTGACCATTAAAAAAAAAAAAAAAAAAAAAAAAACAAATCATGCTGCAATGCATGCTGGTACTAGCATAGGCAAGGCAAGGCAAGTTTATTTATATAGCACATTTCATACACAGTGGTAATTCAAAGTGCTTTACATAAAAGAAAGTGAAATAATCATTCACAGCAATAAAAACAAGGAATTAAAAATAATAAAACAAGGAATTTTAAAATCATAGAGAAATTGATTTAAAATGAAATTTAAAACAGTTAAATAGAAAAAGATTATACATAAAATACAATGCAGTCAGTTTGGACGTAGCACAGTGCTCATTCAACAAATGCACAGCTAAATAGATGAGTTTTGAGACTGGATTTAAATGTGGCTAATGTTTTAGCACATCTGAAGCATAGTACAAAACTCATCCATGGCTCCCAGCATGCATTGCTGCATGATTTCTTTTTATTTTTTTAATGGTCACCATTGTTGAGGTTCATAAGTTGATTCTTGATGTCTGTGTGAGTCTAATTGCTACCATATATGAAAACTTTTTGTGGACAAACTGTTTGGAAAGTTCTTTATATTAACTGACTGTCGCAGAACCACTGGTTCTTAAAAACACTTTTACTATAATCAATACAACATCCATTTAATCAGAGATTAGACACACAACGAGTGTATGTTCACTCTCAATGAGATCAGGGGCCCGTTTCAGAAAGGAGGTTAAGTGAAAACTCTGAGTATGTTAACCCTGAAATGAGGGAAACTCTGGGTTTTCCGTTTCAAAATGGGAGGTTTGTCAAACCCAGGAAAGCAGGGTAAGTCAAGCCAGTTTCTGAAAGAGAGGTAACTTATACTCAGAGTCAGTTACCGTGGTAACTTACTCTATGAACCTAACCTGGTCGGGAGTAGGTTTTCTTTTCGTAAACCCAGAGTTTCTATCGGTCTCCTCCCCCTTTTTAAAGTGTAAGCGATGTTTTAATACCTCATTCATTAATTCACGCTAGTATTTTTGTCTTATTTCAAGTACAAACGTTTAAAAATTCTTAAGTTAAGATGCATTTTCTATAGATGAAAAATCATCTAGATATTTAGTCTTGTTAAAATATAAAATTGTTCTCCATAGGGTAAGAAAAATAATCTTAATGCAAACGGAAATAAGAATAGGCTATTTTTAATTTCTTACCCCATTGCCAGATCATTTGCAAAATATAATTATCTTTTCCCTTCATGGAAACAAGACTAAATACCTTATATTATTTATTTTATTCTAAAAAAAAATGTTTTACACCGTATTCATGTGCATATTTATTTGAGCAGTACCATTTAAAATGGTAGTTTCTGCAGAGCACATTATAAGTCCTTTATGCAGATTTTAATGAAAGTGTGCATCCCTCTCACTCTTTCTGAGATTTTTTTCCTGGGCACAAATCCGTCAAAGAGGAGTATCACAGGACTGTAGGTCAGTGGTGTAGAAATCGGTTTAAATGAGGCTAATCTGATAAATGACGTTCACTTGATAACATCTTTCTGTGACCTCTGGAAGTAACCCAATAATCAGAATTTCCTTCAGGATTTCCAGTGTGGTTGGATGCATTGATGACAAGCATATCTCTGCATCGCACCTTATGAAAAACTGATTACTGTATGGAATGGAAGGATGCCAGATCGGTAGTACGAGCCGTAACCACCACCACAGCTGTTAAATAAACTAATTATTCACAATTTTTTTGGTCATCTTTATTTCCTAATACAAAAGCACAAGTTATTCTTTTTACTTTTGGATTTGAGAAATCTTCCAATACTTGACCATCTCTCTTCATCTGTCAGTGGTGCTGCTGCAGCTCTGCCTTCTTGCTGTCGATAAGTCAGTCGTTAATTTTATTACTCTAATTAAGAAATGTAACAGGTTGGATTAGAGAATATTGAATTATGTGAAAAGAGTGTTAGACAATGTGAAAAAAACTGCAGCGTGTTGAAATAGACACTGAATGATATTTAATGTCAAATGTTTGTAAAGTCATTTAGCCCACACCCATGAACCTTTTATGCTTAAAGCTTTACCTTGATTGAATTGTGTTTTTATACTTAATTTTTAGCTGCTGCCACGTTCTTGTTTCTTCTTTCTGTCTTTTTCCTCTTTTTTTTTTTTTTGTGGCCATGATAAACCATTAAAATTAATATTAGTTCAATAATTTACAGTTTTCACCTCTGATATTATAACAAGTTATTGACAGTTATTTATAAGGTTAAAGTTACGCATTGATGGAAGTACACCTGCTGACGTCTTTTTGGCGGGAGCTGTTGCCATGGTGAATCGTAATTTCGGTGTTCCGCTGATCATGACTTTTCATAGTCGTGGTGCACGCGCTAAACTCAGAGTCAACCTACTTAGAGTTGAGTAAACTAACACAATTCAGCTGTTCAACTCAGAGTTTCCCATCTCAGAGTAAGTCAACTCAGAGTACAAGTTTAAACTCAGAGTTGGTTGAACCTCCTTATTGAAACGGGCCCCAGGTCACTAACAGATGATTGTCATTATAAATACATGACAACCAACTACTGATCATTTTCTCTGGACTTTTGAGTTATAACAAATATGTTTGAAGAACACATGATTACAACAACCAGAAAAAAAATAACTAACACGGATTTCAAGGGTCAAGAGCCCAACTAAAGCAAACACTGATCTCTAACATGGTTACTTTAGATGAAACAATAAATCAACATCTAAACCTTAGTTAATTCTCAATAAGATCTTCTGTAGATGTCTGACAGAAATAAAGTCAGTCTGGTTATTAATGCTGTTTGTGGGGTTGTTTAATCAGATCTTGAGAGATTTAATGTATTTTATTTCAGTTGATTTTATCTAAGGCTGTGACTAAAGTTAGTTGTTGTTCTTGTTTCTTTTTCTTCTGTGATTCTGTTTGTTAACAGCAGGTGTTCATCACTAATGCAAATTATCACTCAATTAATCACTCAATTACTTAATTGCAATGTTTATCTTATTTTAGCGAACTCAACTGAAATAAGTTCAGATAACTCATAACTGTTAGTTTTAAAAACTTAAATATTTAAGGCAATCAGTTTCCTCAAACGGTTTGAGTTACCCTAACTTGTTGCACTGTAAAACCCAACAAGTTAGGGTAACTCAAACCGTTTGAGTAAACAAATTCCCCTTGACTTAAACCATGTAAGTTTTAAAACTTGCAGTTAAGTAATTAAGTGCTGATTGAGCATTAGTGATGAACACCTGCTGTTAACAAACAGAATCACTGAAGAAAAGAGAAACACAAGAACTACTACAACTGACTTCAGACACAGCCTTAGATGAAATCAACTGAAATAAAATACATTAAATCTCTCAAAATCTGATTAAACAACCCCACAAACAGCATCACCAGCTCCACTTATTAATAACCAGACTGACTTTATTTCTGTCAGACATCTACAGAAGATCTTATTGAGAATTAACTAAAGTTTAGATGTTGATTTAGTTTCATTTGAAGTAACCATGTTAGAGATCAGTGTCTGCTTTAGTTGTGCTCTTGACCCTTGACTTCTGTGATTTCGTTTTTTTTCTGGTTGTTGTAACTGTGTTTCTCGGACATGTTTGTTACAACTCAAAAGCCCAGAGAAAATGATCAGTAATTGGTTGTTGTATATTTATAATGACAATCATCTATGAGTGAACTGATCTCATTGAGAGTGAACATAGACTCATTGTGTGTCTAATCTCTGATTGAATAGATGTTGTATTGATTATAATAAAAGTGATTCAAAGAGCCAGTGGTTCTGTGTCAGTCAGTTAATATAAAGGACTTGCCAAACAGTTTGTCCACAAAAAGTTTTCATCTACGGTAGCACTTAGACTCACACAGACATCAAGAATCAACTTATGAACCTCAACAATGGTGACCATAAAAAAAATAAAAAAATAATGCTGCAATGCATGCTGGGTACTAGCATAGTACAAACTCATCCATGGCTCCCATGATTTTTTTTTTTTTTTTATGGTCACCATTGTTGAGGTTCATAAGCTGATTCTTGATGTCTGTGTGAGTCTAGTTGCTGCCATAGAGGAAAACTTTTTGTGGACAAACTGCTAGGAAAGTCCTTTATATTAACTGACTGTCACAGAAACACTGGCTCTTACCATAATCAATACAACATCCATTTAACCAGATATTAGACACACAATGAATCTATGTTCACTCTCAATGAGATCAGTTCACTAATAGATGACAACCAACTACTGATCATTTTCTCTGGGTTTTTGAGTTGTAACAAATATGTTTGAAGAACACATGGTTACAACAACCAGAAAAAAAAAAAACACAAACACAGAAGTCAAGGGTCAAGAGCTCAACTAAAGCAGACACTGATCTCTAACATGGTTACTTCAAATGAAACTAAATCAACATCTAAACCTTAGTTAATTCTCAATAAGATGTCTGTAGATGTCTGACAGAAATAAAGTCAGTCTGGTTATTAATAAGTGGAGCTGGTGATGCTGTTTGTGGGGTTGTTTAATCAGATTTTGAGAGATTTAATGTATTTTATTTCAGTTGATTTTATCTATTTAGGCTGTGGCTGAAGTCATTTGTAGTAGTTCTTGTGTTTCTCTTTTCTTCAGTGATTCTGTTTGTTAACAGCAGGTGTTCATCACTAATGCTCAATCAGCACTTAATTAATCACTTAATTACTTAACTGCAAGTTTTAAACCTTACATGGTTTAAGTCAAGGGGAATTTGTTTACTCAAACGGTTTGAGTTACCCTAACTTGTTGGGTTTTACAGTGCAACAAGTTAGGGTAACTCAAACCGTTTGAGTAAACCGATTGCCTTAAAAACCCGACAAGTTAGGTTAACTCAAACCGTTTGAGGAAACTGATTGCCTTAAATATTTAAGTTTTTAAAACTAACAGTTATGAGTGCTCTGAACTTATTTCAGTTGAGTTCGCTAAAATAAGATAAACATTGCAATTAAGTAATTGAAGTAATTAATTAGTCCTAGTAATTAATCAATTGAGCAGAGGTGGGACTTTCAAAGAATTAAAGAGGTAAAGTTAATGAGATAATTAAGTTACCAATTACATGATGATTGTGCGTTAGGGATGAACACCTGCTGTTATTGAGAATCACAGAGGATCAGATGTTGATGTTTTATTTGTTAAAATGATGCCACCATCATGGAGATCAGTGTTTGCTTTAGTTGGGCTCTTGACCCTTGACTACTGTATTAGATCTCTTTTTGTAGCAATGCATGCGGTGTTGTGTAGCAGCGAGATCAGTGCTCTGCAGCCATGATGAGTTAGTCGTCATGATCTGACATCATTAAAATAAAATGATCATTTTTTAAATTCATTTGTGTATGTTTAGGTTTTGTATAGTCAACCCTGTGAAACTCCATCATGCAAACAAAGTGTTGCTCTAAAAGTTAGTGAATTAATTTTAAATCTATGTAATGCATATAAACATTTGAACTCTTGTGATATTTAGACACACAGACATCAAGAACCCACATATGAGTCTCAACAATGGTGACAATCAACAAAATTCTTCATGCTGCAATAGTAAACACCATAGTAAAAACTCCCATCATGCACTGCAGCATGAATACTTATTGTCACCATTGTTGAGGATCGTATGATAAGTGTTCATGTCTAAAAGCCTGAGCTGATATAGTTCTTTATTTATTTGTAATATTGAAGCATTACAGTGGAATCGTTTAATAGGACAGTTTTATTTCTTTCACGGTTCAGTAGTAGCTGAATGCCAGTCAATAAGCCAAAGAAAGACACCTTCATGATGTTCATTCATCTTGAGTTATAGGCAGAGTCTAAGTTCATCTGCTGCTTCTGGGGGTTGGCTCAGCAATGCATAAATGTTTGCTGTGAAACAATGTTGCAATTGCTCAGAAACAAATTACTTTGAGTTAGTAAAAGGGTCAAGAGCCCAACGAAATCAAACACTGCTCTCCATGATGGTGGCATCATTTTAACAAATAAAACATCAACATCTGATCCTCTGTAATTCTCAATAACAGCAGGTGTTCATCACTAACGCACAATCATCATGTAATTAGTCACTTAATTATCTCATTAACTTTAACTCTTTAATTCTTTGAAAGTCCCACCTCTGCTTAATTGATTAATTACTAGGACTGACACTGGACTCGGACACAACACTGCTTGAAACTTCCAGGCAGGTGTGTTGAGGCAAGTTGGAGCTAAACTCTGCAGGACACCGGCCCTCCAGGATCAAGTTTGATGACCCCTGAATTAAAGAGTTAAAGTTAATGAGATAATTAAGTGACCAATTACATGATGATTGTGCGTTAGTGATGAACACCTGCTGTTATTGAGAATTACAGAGGATCAGATGTTGATGTTTTATTGGTTAAAATGATGCCACCATCACGGAGAGCAGTGTTTGCTTTAGTTGGGCTCTTGACCCTTTTACTAATTCAAAGTAATGTGTTTCTGAGCAATTGCAATATTGTTTCACAGCAAACATTTATGCATTGCTGAACCAACCCCAGAAGTAGCAGATGAACTTACACTCTGCCTATAACTCATGATGAATGAACATCATGAAGGTGTCTTTCTTTGGCTTATTGACTGGCATTCAGCTACTACTGAACTGTGAAAAAAAAATGTCCTATTAAATGATTCCACTGTAATGCTTCAATATTGCAAATAAATAAAGAACTATATCAGCTCAGGCTTTTAGACATGAACACTTATCATACGATCCTCAACAATGGTGACAATAAGTATTCATGCTGCAGTGCATGATGGGAGTTTTTACTATGGTGTTTACTATTGCAGGATCAAGAATTTTGTTGATTGTCACCATTGTTGAGACTCATGTGTGGGTTCTTGATGTCTGTGTGTCTAAATATCACAAGAGTTCAAATGTTTATGTGCATTACATAGATTTAAAATTAATTCACTAACTTTTAGAACAACACTTTGTTTACATGCTGGAGTTTCACAGAGTTGATTATACAAAACCTAAACATACATAAATGAACATAAACAAAGATAATTTGATTGTAACGATGTCAGCTCATGACGACTAACTCATCACATAAACCAGCTAATAGCTGCAGAGCACTGATTTCTCTGCTACACAACACCGCATGCATTGTTACAAAAAGAGATCTAACACAGTAGTCAAGAGTCAAGAGCCCAACTAAAGCAAACACTGCTCTCCATGATGGTTGCATCATTTTAACCAATAAAACATCAACATCTGATCCTCTGTGATTCTCAATAACAGCAGGTGTTCATCACTAACACACAATCATCATGTAATTAGTCACTTAATTATCTCATTAACTTTAACTCTTTAATTCTTTGAAAGTCCCACCTCTGCTCAATTGATTAACTACTAGGACTCGACAATGGACTCGGACACTGGACTCAGATACAACACTGGTTTCAATTATACCTAGTAAGACCTTGATTAGCTGCTTCTGGTGTGTTTGATTAGGGTTGGAGCGAAACTCTGCAGGGACACCGGCCCTCCAGGACCGAACTTGGTGACCCCTGCTCTATGGTGAGGGGAGCCATGCTAGCTCGACCGACAAGGAGAGCAACCTAACAGGGAGGCAAAGGGAGGCCTAGCAACCTGCTAGCTCTGCTGACACAGAGCTCAGATACAAGGGCAATCTATCACCAAGCTCTGGGGAGCGGAAAGCTCAACTCTCAGCATGAGAGGGAACTCAGACGCCCAGAAGGGAGCGGCATGCTCATAGGTGACCCTCTATGTTGAGGGGAGCAATGCTAGCTCGACCAACAAGGAGCTGTAGACTGCTGATGACAGAGCTCTGGAGAGCAGAGGACTCAACCCTCAGCATTAGAGGTTGAACTCAGATGCTCAGAAGGGAGCGGCATGCTCATATGTGACCCTCTATGGTAAGAGGAGCAATGCTGGCTTGACCAACCAGGAGAGCATGAGGCTGCTGTGACAGCTCCGGAGAGCGGAGAACTCAACTCTCAGCATGAGAGGGAACTCAGACGCTCAGAAGGGAGTGGCATGCTCATAGGTGACACTCTATGGTGAGGGGAGCAATGCTAGCCACTGCCTGAAACCTCGGTAAGCCTTCCAGAGCCACAATCCTAGCAGGGGAACACTCTAGGCAAGGGCTCAGGGAGATTGCTACTAAACCACTGGGAGGGGAGCAGTCTCTGAGCTAGCACATAGATATCCTCAGATAGCCATGCACCTTCCTCAATAGGAGGCGTCCCCTGTCAAGAAACTGATAGTTTAAAAAGACCTGCTGGTCCTGGAATTGCAGTGCTGGGGACCTGATGACCAAGGAGGCTCCACAGAGACCTACGACTGCCAGTTTGACAGGACGGTATCAGAAGCAGAATTCCTGTGCTGTGGTTGGTGTTCATTTATTACTTAATTACACTAGTCAACATTTGAAGTGGATCAAAACCTTTCAACATGATTGTCCTAAAACCAAAATGTGTTCTTGTCTAAGGACAACTTTGATTAATTTTTTTGATCCACTTCAAATGTTAACTACAGTAGATTCATAATAAAAAAATCATAATATAATATTTCAACAAATGCCCTCCAATAATGCACACCTTTTCTATCATCTCTTATCTAAGTGCTGGCTAATGCTAAACGTAAATTCAGTAAGATTGTTATCCACGCCGGCGCTAATGATGTTCGACTTCGCCAGTCGGAGATCACTAAAAATAATGTTAAAGAGGTGTGTGAACTTGCAAGTACGATGTCAGACACTGTAATATGCTCTGGCCCCCTCCCTGCTTACCGGGGTGATGAGATTCATAGCAGACTGTCATCACTCAATGGCTGGATGTCTAAGTGGTGCCCGCAAAATAACATAGGTTTTATAGACAATTGAACGAGTTTTTGGGGCAGACCTGACCTGTTGAAAAGAGATGGTGTTCATCTCTCCTGGGGTGGTGCAGCTCTTCTCTCTAGAAATATGGCACATAGTCTTAGAGTTCATACTTGACTAACTGGGGCCCAGGTCAGGAAGCAGACATACTGGCTAAACCGACCGTCTGCTAGCCGCCTCACGTCACAGAAGTCAGTGAATTCTCAGCACATGGAGACTCCTTCACCTAGATATCACATTATAGAGACTGTGTCTGTTCCCCGAACTAGAAAATACAGAAAACGTCCAAACCAATTTATGAGTAACCCTTTAATTGATGTTCAACAAATATTTTTTTTTTTTTACAATACACAGAAACAATTGATAAAACTTGGCTTACTGAATATCAGGTCCCTTTCTACAAAAGCACTTTTTGTAAATGATTTGATTAATGATCATAACCTAGATTTGCTCTGTTTGACAGAAACATGGCTAAAACCAGATGAATACATTATTTTAAACGAGTCTACCCCCCCCCCAAGATTACTGTTACAAAAATGAGCCTCGTCCAAATGGCAAAGGGGGAGGTGTTGCTACAATTTATAACAATATTCTCAGTATTTCTCAGAAGACAGGCTTTAAGTATAACTCCTTTGAAGTAATGGTGCTTCATATAACATTATCTAGAGAAAAAAGGTATTCATGATAAATCCCCCATGATGTTTGTACTGGCAACTGTATACAGGCCACCAGGGCACCCTACAGACTTTATTAAAGAATTTGCTGATTTTCTATCAGAGTTAGTGCTGGCTGCAGATAAAGTCTTAATTGTGGGTGATTTTAATATCCACATTGATAATGAAAAATATGCATTAGGATCAGCATTCATAGACATTCTGAACTCTATTGGGGTTAGACAACAGGTTTCAGGACCTACTCATAGTTGAAATCATACTCTAGATTTAATACTGTCACATGGAATTTATGTTAATGATGAAATTCTGCAGCAAAGCGATGATATATCAGATCATTATCTAGTCTTGTGTAAACTCCATATAGTTAAAGCTGTAAATTCAACTCCTTCTTACAAATATGGTAGAACCATCACTTCTACCACAAAAGACTGCTTAGTAAGTAATCTTCCTGATTTATCTCAATTCCTCAGCATATCCAACAGCTCAGAACAAGTCAAGTCAAGTCAAATCAAGTCACCTTTATTTATATAGCGCTTTTAACAATACAAATTGTGACAAAGCAACTGCACAATATCAAAATGGGAAAATAGTGTCAATAATGTAAAATGACAAGATTAAACACTCAATTTTCAGTTAAAGGCATTTCATTGTTGAATTCAGTGATGGCATCGTCCAGCTAAGTTCAGTTCAAAAAAAATTCTGTTCAATCAAGTCGACGATATTGCTGGAAATGAAGTGTCCCCAACTAAGCAAGCCAGAGGCGACAGCGGCAAGGAACCAAAACTCCATTGGTGACAGAACGGAGAAAAAAACCTTGGGAGAAACCAGGCTCAGTCGGGGGGCCATTTCTCCTCTGGCCAGACGACACAGCAGTTCAATTCCAACTGCTGCAAAGTCAGATTGGAGGGCTCAACAGGTTCCCGAGGTCTTTTCCTGATGGCTCTCTAGGTGACGGGGTCCTCACTGGGGGTCTGTCTCTGGGGCTCATCTAGGTGTCCTGGTCTCCGCTGACGTTCAGGGCTGTAGTAGAGGTCGTCTCTAGGTGCTGATCCACCATCTGATCTGGTGACTGCAGTGACCTCGGAATAAGAAAGAAACAGACTAATATTAGCGTAGATGTCAATCTTTTTACGATGTAACAAGTACATCATGTGTTATGGGAAGTGTTCCCGGTTCCGGTTGATCTAATTAATGCAGCCTAACAATCCTTTAACGGATTTGAATAATAGAAGTGTATTAGTGTGTTATGTGTACGCCAGGTTAAAGAGATGGGTCTTTAATCTAGATTTAAACTGACAGAGTGTGTCTGCCTCCCGA
The DNA here is from genome assembly GCA_023376895.1 of Aspiorhynchus laticeps. Taxonomy (NCBI): domain Eukaryota; kingdom Metazoa; phylum Chordata; class Actinopteri; order Cypriniformes; family Cyprinidae; genus Aspiorhynchus; species Aspiorhynchus laticeps. The sequence goes on along the minus strand of CM041814.1, from coordinate 27,415,581 downwards.
ACAGTGTTTCGTAGATTGTTCCAGAGTTTGGGCGCTAAATAGGAAAAAGATCTGCCGCCCGCAGTTGATTTTGATATTCTAGGTATTATCAAATGGCCAGAGTTTTGAGAACGCAGCGGACGTGAAGGACTATAATGCGATAAGAGCTCGCTCAAGTACTGAGGAGCTAAACCATTCAGGGCTTTATAAGTAATTAACAAGATTTTAAAATCTATACGATGTTTAGTAGGGAGCCAGTGCAGTGTTGACAGAACCGGGCTAATGTGCTCATACTTCCTGGTTCTAGTAAGAACTCTAGCTGCTGCATTTTGAACCATCTGTAATTTGTTTATTAAGCGCGCAGAACAACCACCCAATAAAGCATTACAATAATCTAACCTTGAGGTCATAAACGCATGAATTAATATTTCTGCATTTGACATTGAGAGCATAGGTCTCAGTTTAGATATATTTTTAAGATGAAAAAATGCAGTTCTACAAATGCTAGAAACGTGGCTGTCAAAGGAGAGATTACTATTAAATAGCACACCTAGGTTCCTGACTGATGACGAAGAATTTACAGAGAAGCCATCAAGTGTTAGACAGTGTCCTAGGTTATTACTTGTGGGGGTTTTAGGTCCGATAAGTAACACCTCTGTTTTTTCAGAATTTAGCAGTAAGAAATTACTCGTCATCCAGTTTTTTATATCGACTATGCATTCCATAAGTTTCTCAATTTGGTGTGTTTCACCAGGCCGTGAAGAAATATAGAGCTGAGTGTCATCAGCATAACAGTGAAAGCTAACCCCGTGTTTCCTAATGATATTTCCCAAGGGTAACATGTAAAGCGTGAAATGTAACGGTCCTAGTACTGAGCCTTGAGGAACTCCATACTGCACTTGTGATCGATATGATACCTCTTCATTCACTGCTACGAATTGATGGCGGTCAGATAAGTACGATTTGAACCATGCTAATGCACTTCCACTAATGCCAACAAAGTTTTCTAGTCTATTCAAAAGAATGTTGTGATCGATAGTGTCGAACGCAGCGCTAAGATCCAGTAGAGCTAATAGAGAGATACAACCACGATCAGATGATAAGAGCAGGTCATTTGTAACTCTAATGAGAGCAGTCTCAGTACTATGATACGGTCTAAATCCTGACTGGAAATCCTCACAGATATCATTTTTCTCTAAGAAGGAATATAATTGTGAGGATACAACCTTTTCTAATATCTTTGACAGAAAAGGGAGATTCGAGATCGGTCTGTAATTAACTAGATCTTTGGGGTCAAGTTGTGTTTTTTTAATGAGAGGCTTAATAACAGCCAATTTAAAGTTTTTGGGGACATATCCTAATGACAATGACGAATTAATAATAGCCAAAAGAGGATCTATGACTTCTGGAAGCACCTCTTTTAGTAGTTTAGATGGAATAGGGTCTAACATACATGTTGTTGGTTTAGATGAATTAACAAGTTTATACAATTCTTCCTCTCCTATAGTAGAGAATGAGTGGAATTGTTCCTCAGGGGATCTATAGTACACTATTTGATGTGATGATATAGCTGACGGCTGCATGGTTACAATTTGATCTCTAATAGTATCAATCTTGGAAGTAAAGTAGTTCATAAAATCATTACTGCTGTGCTGTTGGGAAATGTCAACACCTGTTGATGCTTTATTTTTTTGTTAATTTTGCCACTGTATTGAATAAATACCTGGGGTTATGTTTGTTTTGTTCTAAAAGAGACGAAAAGTAATCAGATCTAGCAGTTTTTAAAGCTTTTCTGTAGGATAGGGTACTTTCCCGCCAGGCTAAACGAAATACCTCTAGTTTTGTTTTCCTCCAGCTGCGCTCCATTTTCCGGGCTGCTCTCTTTAGAGTGCGAGTGTGCTCATTATACCACGGTGTTGGACTCTTTTCCTTAATCTTCCTTAAGCGTAAAGGAGCAATTGTATCTAAAGTGCTAGAAAAGAGAGAGTTCATAGTTTCTGTTACATCATCAAGTTGTTCTGAGCTGTTGGATATGCTGAGGAATTGAGATAAATCAGGAAGATTACTTACAAAGCAGTCTTTTGTGGTAGAAGTGATGGTTCTACCATATTTATAAGAAGGAGTTGAATTTACAGCTTTAACTATATGGAGTTTACACAAGACTAGATAATGATCTGATATATCATCGCTTTGCTGCAGAATTTCAATACCATTAACATCAATTCCATGTGACAGTATTAAATCTAGAGTATGATTTCGACTATGAGTAGGTCCTGAAACGTGTTGTCTAACCCCAATAGAGTTCAGAATGTCTATGAATGCTGATCCTAATGCATCTTTTTCATTATCAACATGGATATTAAAATCACCCACAATTAGGACTCTATCTGCAGCCAGCACTAACTCTGATAGAAAATCAGCAAATTCTTTAATAAAGTCTGTATGGTGCCCTGGTGGCCTGTATACAGTAGCCAGTACAAACGTTACGGGGGATTTATCATTAATACTTTTTTCTCTAGATAATTTTATATGAAGCACCATTACTTCAAAGGAGTTATACTTAAAGCCTGTCTTCTGAGAAATACTGAGAATATTGTTATAAATTGTAGCAACACCTCCCCTTTTGCCTTTTGGACGCGGCTCATTTTTGTAACAGTAATCTTGGGGGGTGGACTCATTTAAAATAATGTATTCATCTGGTTTTAGCCATGTTTCTGTCAAACAGAGCAAATCTAGGTTATGATCATTAATCAAATCATTTACAAAAAGTGCTTTTGTAGAAAGGGACCTGATATTCAGTAAACCAAGTTTTATCAATTGTTTCTGTGTATTGTAAACATTTTTTATTTGTTGAACATCAATTAAATGGTTACTCATAAATAGTTTTTGACGTTTTCTGTATTTTCTAGTTCGGGGAACAGACACAATCTCTATAGTGTGATATCTATGTGAAGGAGTCTCTATGTGCTGAGAATTAACTGACTTCTGTGACGTGAGGCGGCTAGCAGACGGTCGGTTTAGCCAGTCTGTCTGCTTCCTGACCTGGGCTCCAGTTAGTCAAGTATGAACTCTAAGACTATGTGCCAAATTTCTAGAGAGAATAGCGGCACCACCCCAGGAGGGATGAACACCATCTCTTTTCAACAGGTCAGGTCTGCCCCAAAAACTCGTCCAATTGTCTATAAAACCTATGTTGTTTTGCGGGCACCACTTAGACATCCAGCCATTTAATGATGACAGTCTGCTATGAATCTCATCACCCCGGTAAGCAGGGAGGGGGCCAGAGCATATTACAGTGTCTGACATCGTACTTGCAAGTTCACACACCTCTTTAACATTATTTTTAGTGATCTCCGACTGGCGAAGTCGAACATCATTAGCGCCGGCGTGGATAACAATCTTACTGAATTTACGTTTAGCATTAGCCAGCACTTTTAAATTTGCCAAGATGTCAGGCGCTCTGGCTCCCGGTAAACAATGGACTATGGTGGCTGGTGTCTCTATTTTCACGTTCCGTACAATAGAATCGCCAATAACTAGAGCACTTTCACCAGGTTTCTCAGTGGGTGCGTCACTGAGTGGGGAGAACCTGTTTGATGTTCTGATCGGAACGGAAGAGCGGTGTTTTGACCCGCGACTATGCTGCCTCACAGTCACCCAGTTGCCCTGCTGCACAGGCGCTAATGCCGGAACCGAACAATGTACAGGAATCCCTGAGCTAGTCACATCCAAAGCAGTATCTACAGCCCTCACATTCTTACTGTCCTCAACTAAAGTTTGGATGCGTGTCTCTAGTTCTAAAACCTTCTCTGTCAGCCTAACTATTTCCCTGCATTTATCACATGTGAATCCCTCATCGCCGACAGAGAGAGATAAACTATACATGTGGCAGACTGTGCAAATAACAATAGCAGGAGAAGAAGCCATTACTCACCGTGATTGATGAATGATACCAATTTAACTTACCACTTACCACCTACCACTTACCACTGTTGTTTGATGAACTCGTGAAAAACGGAGTTAGAGAGAAATGAAAACGGAGAATAATAGAAAACAATAATAGGCGCGAGTAGCAACGCGAATGGAACCGCGAGTGACAAGCTAACGCACTACACTCGCGGTTTTTAAAGCGAGCGATCAAATTAGTTTGATAGATAATACCAGAAATATGGTGGGAATTAAGTTATATATTATCACTTTAAACAACAGAGTGAAAGTAAGGTAAAGATTCAATAAAAAAGCAGAGCTACAATCACAAACCGCACAGCAGCACAACAGACTGAAGCAATCAACTTGATGATGTAACAGAAACTATGGACTCTCTCTTTTCTAGCACTTTAGATACGGTTGCTCCTTTATGCTTAAGGAAGATTAAGGAAAAGAGTCCAACACCGTGGTATAATGAGCAGACTCGCACCTAAAGAGAGCAGCCCGGAAAATGGAGTGCAGCTGGAGGAAGACAAAACTAAAGGTATTTCGTATTGCTTGGCGGGAAAGTACCCTATCCTACAGAAAAGCTTTAAAAACTGCTAGATCTAATTACATTTTGTCTCTTTTAGAAGAAAGCAAACATAACCCTAGGTATTTATTCAATACAGTGGCAAAATTAACAAAAAATAAAGCATCAACAGGTGACATTTCCCAACAGCACAGCAGTATGTAACAGTGACTGGGTCGGACACGGAGGTAAGTGATAACACAATGAGTTTATTTGACAGGCTGAGGATATATGAGCTGAGGATGGAGACAGGAGGTGAGTAAAACCACTTTGGAGGTTTCCGTGGATAGGTTTTTTGTTATCAACAACTTTTTATTTTCATTTTTTTCACAAACAACACAACATAATATCCAAAATAAAACAAAACAAAACAGCAGACATACTCAACATCTCAAGGTTCAATCAAAAGGGAGGGAGAGAGGGAAGGACAACAAGAACACAAAAGTTACTCCTTTAAATAATCACGTATATTCAGTAAGAAACACTGCCAAGCCTCAATGGTTGAAGGCCTGGACCCACCGACTCGCGCCGTTGTACATTCACATGAGACAATTTGCAGGAGGCTACGGATCCAATATGCCTCTCTACACATGTGTGGTGTAAACCAGTTCTGAATTATTGTCTTCTTCACAGCTGTAAAACCAGCAAACAACATTCTCTTTTGCATTGAACTAATACAGAGACCAGAATCATCATTAAGAAGACATAAACTTGGGTTAACAGACCAATCAATTCTCAGTAATGATGACAAAACCAGGTTTACATGTGTCCATAGACTGATGACGACAGGACATTCCCAAAACATATGCAGAAAAGTGCCCGATGATGTAGTGTTACATATATGGCAGTTCAAATTTGACTGCAGTTTCATTTTAAATCTTTTGTAAGGAGTTATGTATGCTCTATGAATGACTTTGAAGTGAATAAGACGATGAGCCAGATTTTTAGATGTTAAACTGAGATTAGACCACACTCTCTCCCAGTCGACAGATAAATTAAGATCAGATAATTCCCTATTCCAAATAGTTTTAATAGAAAGAGGTTTTGTAAAACAATCAATTATTTTATTATATATTAAGGAAACAGATGGCCGACCAGCAGATGGTGCAATCCAGTCCCGCATAGGATGAGAGGAAATGGAAGAAGACCAAGGAACGCCATACGCTTTGAGAGCAGAACGTAATTGAAGAAAAACAAAATATGCAGATGCTTGTAGACAAAATTTGGCTCTCAATGCCTGAAATGAACAGAGGCCCTGGTTATCATACATATCACCGCACGTGTTCACACCTAAAGAGGACCAAGAGGGTTGGACAAATGGACGATTTCCACATACAAAGTTAAAATTGTGCCATAAAGGTGTACTGTTACAGGATTTGAAGGGTCCACCTATCCGACGTTCAACCGTTTTCCAGATTTTAATAGAGTTAGCCACAACCGGACCAAATTTATAATTATCCCCTTTTTTTCCTGTGCCAGTAAATAAAATATCTTGAAGTCTATTTGGTTTGACCTTGTCAGCTTCAATCACCCTCCATGAAACTGTAGATTGAGGATCAACCCAATTATGAAGGGCCTTAAGCTGGAACGACCAATAATATAATTCAAAATTTGGTACAGCCAGTCCTCCTGCGCTATTAGGATGTTGTAATGTGGTAAGTTTAATTCTGGGACATTTATCATTCCAGATAAACTTAGAAATTATGGAGTTGATCTCCTTAAAGTAACCTGGAGGGGGCGAAAGTGGTAGCATAGAGAAAAAAATAAATAAATCGAGTTAACAAATTCATCTTAACAGTGGAGATTCTTCCTTGGAGAGAGACTTTAAGATTCTTCCATCTTTGAATGTCATTTTTGACCTTAACCCTAAGGGGACGGCTGTAACGCCGGTGATACCAACTCGTTTTTTTTAAGACCAGTGCAAAAAACATTAAAAATACTCTGTCGATTTTGGTCGTACAGATAAGTGTTATACATCAATTGAAACTTTGAAGTGTCTATTTTTTTTGTGTACACTCACGAATACAACAAAACTTTGTGGTTTTGGAAAAAAAAAGAAAACAAACAGGATGCGCTCTTTGTCTTCTCCATCTCCGCGAGCTGCTCTTCGAAAAACGTCACTAAAATGAAGTGTAACTCGGCGAAAACTCAACACACAGACATGGGAGTTATATCTATAGAAAGCTGGAAGTGTCTACTTTGAAATGAGGTAAGTCTTATCGAAAACAAACATTCTGTGATGAAGTAATCCGTATGAAACCAACACGATGTTCAGTCTGTCCCGTCTAGCTCATTATTTCTAATGCGATCCCGCCCCCTCGCGTTCATATGTAAATAACCACGTGAGCCGCGTGCTCAAGGAAACGCCCAACATAAACAAAGCCAGATCGTTCCTCGCGCTAACATTACTGTTCGTTTCTGGAAGAAGACACGCTGAATAAAAGCTGTATTTGCCTCAAAATAAGAACAAGAGTTCATCCAGAAGAGAAGAGCGATCTGATGAGTAAGTAATGTTTCTTTTTTTTTGCATTAGTTAACGTGTTATTGTGACTCAAACTTGAACGCGTTTATTTTTTTTTCCCAAACGACAACATGATGAATGCTACAATGTTTAGAAAAATGTTTAATGTTCACAAATGGATTTAATAGCGTGCTAAACGATAATGATTAGTTTCTCAGATATAAAATATCCTTTTTTTATAGTACAAAGTACATTTTTTGTAGTACAAAGCCATACATACTAGGCTATATGACTACAAAATCATAGTTTGTTTTTTCTAAACAATAATAATTCGTTTCTCAGATATAAAATTTATTTTTTTGTTTACGATAGTACAAAGCATGCGTGAGTCTATAAAACATATATATAAAAAGATGCTCCTGATATTAACATGCTCACAAATGTTTTTTTTTTTTTTTGGTTGTTTGTATTTTATTGAATCAGATACCTGCACCACAGATGATGAATCCTGATGACTTTCTTCAAACTGTTTTCCTCTGAGAGTGCTGTATCAACATCAGATGTCCAACTACACTGATATTATATGGTAAAACAAGCTCCTTGACCACTGATTATGTTTTTTTTTCTTCTTGAATCCATGGAAAGTAGCAGAAACACTCAAATAACACAAGTAAATATCAGGCATGATTTACTTGTGTCACTTGTTGAACAGAATCTGTTGCAGGAATGACTCAAAGTCTGTTCACATCTCTGTGGTTAGATCAGTGTGCACAATAATGTGTCTTTGATCTTCATTATGTATGTTTTGATTATACGGTGTTGTAAATAAAATACAAATAATTAAAAAAAACATTTGTTCAATCTCCTCACATTCTCTCTTACCTGCCTCAAAGTCACTGTCACACTGATGGGCCATTAGCAGCCTTTAGGGGAGGGCCCTTTGTGTCTCAGGTGAGAATCACTTAATATTCAAGGACATTGTCACTCCCTCACATACAGGCTTTCAATCACAAAACATGTCTTAAAAAATATTAATCAATATATTGTTTTCTGTGAATGAGTAAGCAGAATGATTCTCACCTAATTGTGAAGTAAATATTCTAGCCGACAAGACTGATTACTCTAAAGTCTTATTCAGGACTATTTAGTGTGGGTTTTATGGCCTTATTTCAGCTACATTTTTTTCCCCCAAAACTTACTAACCACGCATAATATTTTTTTTCTAAAAAAATACAAACATGTACATCCATCTTGGTCACATAATATTGTAGCAAAGTTTGTGCTGAATACAAAAACAAATACAGGTTGGTCATTAATATGTTATAAGTAGCTGAAATAAGCACAAATATCAGGACATGTCAAAACATCTCAAGGGCCCCAAAATCACCTCAGTCCCCAGAGGGTTAACTAAAATGTTATTAAAATTGTCTCTGGCAATCTTATGAATGTTTTTATATATGGTAATGCCCAAATAGATGAAAGATTTCTTAATAGGGATAAATGAGGGAATAGAAAAATTAACCTTAACATTGTTAATTGGCATTAGAGCAGATTTGCTCCAATTTATTTTATATCCTGATAGGCTACTAAAATTATCAAATTCCTTAATTACACTAGAGACTGAAACATCAAAGTGGTCTAAATATAGAATAATATCATCAGCGTATAATGAAATACAATGATTATGGTCATGAATCTTAATCGATACTTCAGATTTCCTGATGGCTTGTGCTAAGGGTTCGAGAGATAGACAAAACAATAAGGGGGAAAGTGGACACCCCTGCCTCGTTCCCCGCTGTAAAGGGAATGAGGGGGAAATAATATTACCAGTTATGACTGATGCTGCAGGTGAGTGTTATAATGTCTTAATCATAGAAACGAAGTGTTCACCGAAGCCGAAACATTGCAGAACCGCCCACATATAATTCCTCTCTAGCCTGTCAAAGGCTTTTTCTGCATCAAGTGAAAAGACCGCAAAAGGTGTTGGGTGGGAGTCCGCAAAGTCAAGAATATGAAGGAGTCGACGCATATTGTCAGATGCATTGCACCCCTTGATGAAACCAGTTTGGTCCTCCTCGATCAGACTGTGAATTACCTTCTCCAAACGAGAAGCAAACACTTTAGCATAGATTTTTAGATCACATGGGATAAGCGAAATCGGTCTGTAGCTGGAACAAAATGGATCTTTCCCTTTTTTAAGAAGTAATGAAATCAGTGATGTTTTTTGATCTCTATGAAATGCCCCATGTTCAATTGCAAAATTAAATGAGTTAAGCATAAGTATCCCTACCTAATCCCAAATTTCTAAATATAATTCAGGGGGGAGACCATCTAGACCCGGCGATTTGCACTTTTGAAGGCTCTTTAGAGAGACGTGAAGTTCCTCCAAACTTAATGGGGCCTCCAAAGATTCTTTATCCATCTGTAAGATCCGAGGCAGTTCCAATTTATCTAAATACTGCTTACAAATTGGTTCATCAAAATCTGTTTCGGCTTTATACAGATTTGTGTAAAAACCTTTAAATATGTCATTAATTGCCACAGGGTTCGTGGTGACCTGATCATCCGATGATTTTATTGCGCTAATATATGCCTTAGACTCGCATTCTTTCAACCTAAGGGCCAATAAATGACTAGGTCTCTCTGATTCAAAATAATATTTTTGTCTAGTCCTATGTAAAATAAATTCTGCCTTTGAGTGTGAAAGTAAATCATATTCTTCTTTTAAAGAGGACAGCTGTGTAGCCTGTTGCTCAGTAAAATGTTGTTTTTGTAGGTTTTGTAATGATTGGATTTTATTTTCTAATTGTGTAAACTGGTGAGTTCTCGCTTTGGCAAGAGTAGAAGAGAAAGATATACAGAAACCTCGTATAGCACACTTAGTCGTTTCCCACAGTATTTGAGGATTCACATCAGAGGGCATATTAATTTCAAGAAAGTCCTTAATATATTCTTTTAGAGAGGTAATAAAAGTCTGATTACTTAATAATGATATGTTAAAGCGCCATCTAGGGGACTTGGCTTTGACATCGGAAAGAGGAACACTGCACAACAAAGCAGAATGATCAGATAATAAAATTGGTAATATAGATATAGAGGAATTAGATGAAATTAAAGATGGGCTGATAAATATGTAATCTATCCTAGAGAAAGTCTTGTGTCTATTAGAAAAAAAAGTGAAGTCCTTAGCTTTAGTATTCTGAATTCTCCATAAATCGATTAAGTTGAGCTCAGTGATAAATTTATTCAATAATTTAGAGGATGGATTGGCTGTTGTATCAGATTGAGATGTATCTAAAGCAGGATTTATGACAGCATTAAAATCACCACCCACCACTAGAGGGCAATCAATCTCCTCAAGTAAAGTTTTGGAAATCTGTGTAAGGAATGCACTGTCTGTCTCGTTCGGACCATAAATAGAGACCAATGCTAACCTATTATTATATATTTTGCATCGGATAAAAACAAATCTACCCTTCTCATCTCTACCAAGGTGTTCACTTGTTAAATTTATCTTCCTGTTAACAAGGATAAGCACCCCCTTAGTTTTATTTTGAGCGCAGGAAAAAGCTATTAATTTGTAATACTTATTCTGGAAACGTGCCACGTCAGATTGTTTTAAATGTCTCTTGTATTAAGGCACAGGAAATAGATTTACGGTGTAAATATTCTAATACACGGGTTCTTTTAACAGCAGAATTTAAACCATTCACATTCAGTGATAAAATATTTAAAGTATGCATTGAATATTCACAATCCCAAGATTGTACACAATAAATGCAAAAAACAAAAAACAGAAGCACTTCCATTCCGTAAATAACACGTAAACACTGATGTGCATTTTAGATACCAAACCTCCTATATGAAAAATCCCTTTAGAAATAATGTAAAATTGATAAAAGTATAAATGTCTGCTGTAAAAAACAAAAACAACATAAAAATGTGAACAACCGACAACCATAAACAAAGAACAACTCAGACCGCACATTACCGAGAACATAGGTCTGACTGAGCAACAAAAAACGGTGATAGGTCATGACCGATCCACTCCAACGCAAGACATGTCTCCCGAAAGGCTCACACAGCCAAAAAAAAATAATAATAATATGTATATATATATATATTTATTAATTAAACCTACTCTCTATTAGTCCCCTCCAAAACAGAAAAATGGAGTGTCAGTCTTACCAGCAAAGAGATCGTTGTACCGGTTAAATAAGGACAATATCCCAGTATAAGAGAAGAAAACGCAAACAATAGGTTTAGCAAGCATCCATGCTCATCCTGCTATCATCCCCTTCTGGGCAGCTAGGGCCAAGTCCATCCCGGCCGTCACGCCCCTCCCGTCGAATTGGAGAAACAGCGGTCGCTGCTCCCTCGTCCCCCCCCCGCAGAGCGGCGGCATAGGACTTCTGCTGAGACATGGAACTGATAAAATCCTCCGCTTTCTGAGGGGAATCATAGCTCCTCTGTTCCCCTTTGTGCCGTAGCTTAATCACCGCTGGATAGATGAGGAAGGGCTGGAGACCAAGTGCTGTCATCTTCTTCAAAACCGGACCAAATGCCTTTCTCCTGATCACTGTAGCCGGACTAAAGTCAGGAAAAAACAGCAGTGTGACATTGTTCTGTGCGCACTTCACCGGATACGCCTGCCGAGCACCTTTCAGGATATCTGATCTGTCATGCCATCTCAGTACACGGAAGATGAGAGTGCGCGGCCGATCAGAGCCCCTCCCTCCGTCATACACGCGATGCGCCCGATCAATCTCAATGTCACGGCCCCTCAAGGAAGGAATCCACTTGGAAAGATTAGCTCGGAGGAAACTAGCTGCATCTGGACCTTCCATCCCTTCTGGGAGCCCCACCAGTCTAACGTTGTTCCTCCTAGACCGGTCCTCCATATCTGTCATCTTCTCGGTGAGTCGCTCCAGCTGATCATTTAAATCCGTAACTGTTCTCTTATCTTCCCGCGCCGCTGCCTGAACAGTATCAACGCGGTCACGTGTCTGCTTTGTCTTTGTAGCTATGGCTTCAAACTCCTCTCTTAGCTCTTTAACAGACATATTGGTCGCTTGTATGTCCTCATGCAGTTCGCGCAATGCTGGAATCAGCACAGAGTCCATCGCATCTCGTACCGCTGATTTCATAACCAAATTCAAAGTGCTTTGGTGTTCTGTAAATGCTAGTTCAATGCGGTTAGCAATAGCACTGTCCAGGTCTTCACTGGAGATGGCTGAATCTCTGAATTTTTTCTTCATTGGCGATTGCTCAATCTCTCTTTTCCGATCTCCTTTGTCTGCCTTAGTACTCATGATGGGTCTAATGCAGAGTGGCTCAAATTTTACTGACAGGATCGCAAAATATTTTGCAAAGTGAGCGGAGCGAAAAACTAAGCCTGCATCACCGTCGAGGGGTCACGTGATCCTCCCCGTGGATAGGTTTGAGGGTAATCACAGTCTTTGTTTTCCACAGGAATGAATGGAGATGGAGCCAGGAGAACTGGATTGCCAGGAGCACACACCACAGCGGGAGGATAGCAGTCGGCTGAGAACACTTCTGGAAGTAGAGGTAGCAGGTAAGTAATACCAGGTAAGTCATAAACATGAATACTCAATACAAGAGATACCAGGAGCAGAGTCCACTTCGTGTATACGAGATCGGACGACTACTGAGGCTGTGGTGTGTGCTTATATGCAGGGCTAGATGAGGGTGGTGATGATGTGCATGTGCATGTGATTAATACTCAGGTAAGAGAGATAGAGAGAGAGATCGCTGTAATTGGCTGGGTTGAGAGCCTGACCGACTCTGTGACAGTACCCCCCCTCTCCACAGCCCGCTCCTGAGGGCCGACCCCGGCGTCGTGGTGGTCTACCCCGTCCCCGGGGTACTGGGCGATCAGGGTGCGCCGTGTGGAATTCCTCAAGGAGTGCGGGATCTAGAATGTCCTGTCTGGAAACCCATGAGCGTTCTTCAGGGCCATAACCATCCCAGTCGACCAGGTATTCCAACCTACCACCACGGCGCCGGGATTTCAGGATCTCTTTTACCCTGTAGATAGCTCCTTCTTCTGCGATTAGAGGGAGAGGGGGTTCCTCTGTCCGGCCAGGCTCTAGGGAAACAGAAGGAGAGAAGGGTTTCAGTAGTGATACATGGAATGTGGGGTGAATCTTGTATTGAGGAGGGAGTTGGAGTTTGTAGGTGACAGGATTGATCTGTTCCAGGATGGTGAAGGGGCCAACAAATCTGGGACTGAGTTTCTGGCAAGGCAGGCACAGTCTGATGTCCCGAGTAGATAGCCACACTTTTTGCCCTGGTTGGTATACGGGTGTGGCTGATCGACGGGTGTCGGCCGTGATTCTTTGCCTGCGCACTGCCTGCTGCAGCTGATGATGGGCTGCGTCCCAGACTCTCTCGCTCTCTCGGAACCAGTAGTCGACTGCAGGGACGTCCGAAGGTTCCCCAGACCAAGGGAACAGAGTAGGCTGGAAACCGAGTATGCACTGGAAGGGAGTGAGTCCAGTGGAGATCTGGTGTAGGGAGTTTTGGGCATACTCGGCCCAGCCTAGGAACTGGTTCCAAGAGTTCTGGTGGCCGTGGCAGAAGGTTCTCAGGAAGCGTCCTATTTCCTGGATCTTACATTCGGTTTGTCCATTAGACTGCGGGTGATAGACTGAGGTGAGGCTCACGGTCACACCTAGGAGAGAGAAGAATGCCTTCCATACCCTCGAGATGAATTAAGGCCCTCTGTCCGACACAATGTCTTCTGGAATGCCGTAATATCTGAAGACTCGGTTAAATAGGAGTTCTGCCGTCTGGAGGGCTGTGGGAACGCCTGTGAAGGGTATAAGACGGCAGAATTTTGAGAACCGATCTCTGATGACAAGAATGCAGGTATGACCATCAGAGACAGGGAGATCTGTGATAAAATCAACCCCTAGGTGTGACCAGGGGCGGTTAGGTATGGGTAATGGGTGAAGTTTACCGGCTGGAAGATGACGGGAACTTCTGGAGATGGCACAGTCTGGGCAACCCTGCACGAACCTTCTCACATCCCTGGCCATGTTGGGCCACCAGAAGCGGTCCTTTAGCAGCGAGAGAGTGGAGTTGACCCCTGGGTGGCCAGTACCAAGTGAAGTGTGAGTGGAGTGGAAGAGGGGCGTGTGCTGAATCCTTGGGATGTACTGATGGTCTGGTGGACAGCCCAGCGGGTTGGCAGGAGGATTGGAGGAGGCGACTGGTGGAGAAGTCCACTGAATTGGACTGGAGATAATTTCTGTAGGGATGATCCCCTCAGGTTCTTACTTGCACTCTTCGGGTGTATGGATACGAGGCAGTGCATCAGTCTTTATATTCCTTGGGCCGGGGCGATAGGAGATCTTGAACTGGAAACGAGTAAATAAAACAGTGCCCACCTGGCCTGACGAGGATTGAGCCGTTTAGCATCACGGAGGTATTGTAAGTTTTTGTGGTCGGTGAGCACGAGGAAAGGCTGTGCAGATCCTTCCAACCAGTGCCTCCATTCTTCGAGGACCAACTTGATGGCAAGAAGTTCTCGATTGCCGATGTCGTAATTCCTCTCCGCCGGGCTGAGTTTCCTGGAGATGAAAGCACATGGATGGAGTTTGGGAGGCGTCCCCTGCTGCTGCGAGAGCACCGCTCCTACCCCGGTGGTCAAGGCGTCGACTTCTACGACGAAGGGTAGTTCGGGATTTGGATGGACAAGGAGCGGTGCGCTGGTGAAAGCCTTCTTGAGGGTGTTAATTGCTTCGGTGGCAAAGGGGTTCCAGGACAGGGACTTGGCCTTGCCTTTGAGCAGGTCGGTGAGGGGGCTGGTGATGGTGCTGTAGTTAGCAATGAACTGGTGGTAGAAATTGGAGAATCCGAGGAACCATTGTAACTCCTTGATGGTGGTAGGAAGGGGCCAGGATGAAATGGCCTCCACCTTTCCCTTGTCCATGCGAATGCCACCACTGTTGATGATGTATCCGAGGAAATGTACTGTGGGTTGGTGGAAAGTGCATTTTTCGGCTTTGAGGTACAGATGAAACCTCCTTAACTGCTGTAGGGCCTCCGCAACGTGTTGGCTATGTTCGGCCAGGCTCCGGGAGTAGATGAGGATGTCATCTATGTAAACTATGACAAACCGGTGAAGGAACTCCCGGAGCACCTCATGCATAAAGCCTTGGAAGATTGAGGGAGCATTGACTAGTCCATACGGCATAACCCTGTACTCATAGTGACCTGTAGGGGTCACAAATGCTGTCTTCCATTCGTCCCCTTTACGGATGCGGATGAGGTTGTACGCGCTGCGGAGGTCCAACTTAGTGAAGATGGTGGCACCACGTAGTTGTTCCAGGGCGGCTGGGACAAGGGGAAGAGGATACCGGAATTTTACTGTGATTTCATTGAGTTTTCTGTAGTCAATGCAAGGTCTCAAGCCCCCGTCCTTCTTTGCCATGACGAAGAAGCCTGGAAGCAGCAGGTGAGGTGGAAGAGACGATGTAACCCTGTTTCAATGCCTCCTCAATGTACTCCTCCATGGCTTTCTGTTCGGGAAGTGACAGGGGGTAAATCTTGCCGTGAGGTACTGGCTCACCCGATATGAGGTCTATTGCACAGTCCCATGGCCGATGCGATGGTAGCTGGGCAGCTCTCTGGGGACAGAAAACTTCACTAAAGGGGGCATAACAGGATGGAATGTCGACCGACTGTTTCTCGACAGGGCTCTTTATGGACGTGGAGTGGATGGGCAACGAGACAGGGATAGCTGGTGAGGGTCGAGGCAGATGTGGGAAGCAGTGAGAGAAACAGTCGTCGCCCCACTTTAGGACTTCGCCGGTCTTCCAGGAGAGGATGGGATTATGCTGCACCAGCCAGGGACGCCCGAGTATGATATCCACCGTAGAACCCTCCAGAACCAGCAAATGCAGTGTCTCAATATGGAGTTGCCCTATTTGGAGTTGTAGGGGACCCACTCTGTACCAGACGTGACGTCGAGTAAGTG
>CM041814.1:27339540-27399539 GCA_023376895.1 Aspiorhynchus laticeps | reverse complement strand
ATGTGATTTGCCCTATACATATATTGTCACGTTATCTCTCTGGCACACTGGAAGGAAGGAGCGAGGAGACGAGGAGTAGAGAAAATACCAATATTTTAATAACATCAGGATAAGGGAACATGGAGACAAGGTATGACGATCGACAGCGGACACCAGACACAGGGAAACACAGGACTTAAGAACAAGGAGGAAATTAGATAATTAATGACACACGGCTAGGGACTAATAAACTAATGACGAGAACTAAACGAGAACAGGAAACAGACCAAATATGGGCACGAGAGGAGGGGAAACACAAGACATGGGGAACACAGGTCTGACATTACTCCCCCCTCCCGAACGGCACGTCCCGCGCCGTACACCATCCAATGGGGAGGGGGGGTGGGCTCCCTGGAGGCCTCAAGTGGCATGGAGACAGGACAGGACTTGACATCGGAACGGCCGGCGGGATTGAGGGAGCCACAGCCGGCAGGCTTGTGTGAGCGGCAGCCTGCGAACTTGACTCAACAGCGGCCGGCGGGCTTGGGTGAGCCGCGAATGGCGGCGTTGATATCCCCGTGGACGGCAGGCTCAAGGGAGCCGCAGCCAGCAGCTTGAGCGAGCGGCGGCCAGCGAACTTGACTGACGAACAGCCAGCGGGCTTGGGACAGCCACAGCTGGCGGGCTGGACAGATGAATGGCTGGCAGACTTGACTAATGAGCAGCCGACGAACTTGACTGAGGAGCGGCCGGCGGACTCGTGGCAATCCTGCCGAACTCCCACACTAAATATACGCTGGCTAGGGCGGGATGACGAGCAGCAACTTCCATGCCGCGGGAAACACAAACGGGAACAATCAAAAAACTTTCAAAAACAACCAAACCAAACGAGGTGAATGTGTGCCGCTTACTGTGTAGGTCTGGTCTTCTGTCACGGTGCACACAACGGGGAGGAACGAGGAACATGGAGACGAGGATGTAACTCAAAATAACAGTCTTTAATTCAAACAAGGCAGGGCAGACACACAGGAACACCGGGAGTAATGAGTTGACCAGACAGCACTCACTAAACAGACAGGAACTTAAATACACAGGTAAATTACAGATAATAACTAAAACACAGCTGGAACAGAATTAACTAATAATCACACTAAACGAGGACAGAAAAATAACCATAAAAGGACACAAGAGGTGGGAAACACACGACACAGGACTGACAGTACCTATGCATATACATATTGTACATACTAAATTTGCTTCTGTGAATATGAATTATTTTAACTACAGAGTTTTCCTTAAATTATTTGCCAACTGCAACTGTAAAATCTAGCCCATTGGCAAGGCAAAGTTGCTGTGAAAATGCACTTGTCTGATTTGTCATTTGTCTGATTACTTGTCAAAGTCAATAGTTATTGCACCACTTAGCAGTAAAGGGCAGTGAATACACCTTCCTAATGTTGACATGGCGGCAACAGCAGTGATAAATGTATTATTCTGGTTGTGTACTATCTGTAAATACATTTCACTTCAGAGGAGGTAAAATAACTTTTTTTCCTTTTCACAAAAATTATAATTACAGGGGTAGATTACTGATTTATAAAGACTTATTTTTAATACTGTGTTAAATCATCAAAACACTTTCATAAATTAATACATTGTTACGTTTGCATCACATAACCAGCTCAATATGCAACATGGTCTCACTCACAACTCGTCACATATTGCCGCTTGGTCAGGACCACTTGCCGTCACTTTTTGACACTGAAGGTATCCCTTTAGCGTAATTTTTCGACATGCAGGGTCCTCCGTTGTTTTCAGTTGTTTATCTTAATTTAATGGTTTGCAAGCATTTGTAAAAAATAGAATTTTTTTATATAAATTTGTACTTTCACTGGAGCACCTAACCCCACCCCTACCCTAAACTTACCCTTTTCTGAACAATATAAAACCCATAACAGGCAAATATATGTGCAGTCACAGGTATTTATTGCAAAAATTTGAGATGGTCCTCACTGCAGAACACAAGATCCAGGGGCATGGTTGGATCTAGATCCAACTCCTCCCACCTTACATATACCTAAACCTACCCGTCTCCACCCCCTGATCCCTAAACCCACCCATCCCCACCCCTAAACCTACCAATCTCCACCCCCTAGATGTGGATCCAACCCCGCCCCCTGGATCTTTGTTCTGCAGTGAGGGGCTACTGAAAAACTAGTATAAACAAGCAGTATAAAAGCATTACAAACAAGTTGTGTTGCATTCCAAGTCTTCTGAAGGCATTCGAAGTCTTTATGCGAAGAAAAGAGTAAAACATAAGGATTTAATCGCTGATAATGATCCCACTCCGTTAACGCGCTCACATCTGATCATCATTCAAAAGCATACTCCGTAGCGTGACGCAATCGGTCACGAGACACACAAGAGCCAATAACAATTCACAACAGCATGACGCAATCGATCACGAGACACACAAGAGCCAATGGCATTTCACAACCAAGGCTGACGTAAGGCTTCTACTGGCGGCATTTTTTGAATTCGCGTACAGACTGCAGCACACAGGAAGAGCTTTACGGTGGACGGAGACGGCGATCGCGTCTATTCCTCTCACAAATCAATCGTTTTGCCTCGGAAGACTTGGAATATTAATACTTTTTAAATAAATTATGACGGTAGTTGTATCTACCTGTTGTCAGGGTTCTGTTGTGTGTGTCATCTGTTCCTGCCTCTTGTGTCCAAATTTGGTTTGTTTCCTGTCCTCGTCAGATGTCATTATGAGTTAAATATGTTCCAGCTGTGTTTATGTGATTATGTGTTAATTACCCTGTGTATTTAGTTCCTGTCTTTTGAGTTTGATTTCGTCTGGTCTACTCGTTACTTCCCGGTGTATCCTGTCTCTGAGTCCTGCCTTGTCCTGCCTTGATGTCATTAAAGACTATTATTTGAGTTTAAGTCCTCGTCTGCATGTTCCTGTATCCTCCCTTGTGTGTGCACCGTGAAAGAAGACCAGACCTAACAGTAAGCGGCGCCCATTCACCTCGTTTTGTTTTCGTTTTTGAAAGTTTTATTTTGTTCCAGTCTGTTTGTTTGTGTCTGTCCCCCGGCAAGGAAGTCGCCGCTCGTAATCCCGCCATAGCCCACTGCAAGACGGCGTGGGAGTTCGGCGGGATCGCCGCGAGTGCAGCGAGTCCGCTGGCCGCGATGCCCTCATGCCCGCCGATCGCGGGAGATATCCGCCACCGGCGGTGGCTCTCCCAGGCCCGCCGGTGGGTTGCCTAGTTCCCGGGTTGCCGCTGACTCAAGCCCGCCGGATCGCCGCTGACTCAAGCCCGCCGGATCGCCGCTGACTCAAGCCCGCCGGATCGCCGCTGACTCATGCCCGCCGGATCGCCGCTGACTCAATGCCCACTGGCCCGCCTCTGACTCAATGCCCGCCGGATCGCCACTGACTCAAGCCCACCGGATCGGCGCTGACTCATGCCCACCGGATCGGCACTGACTCATGCCCGCTGGCCGCCGCTAACCCTAGCCCCGTGGATCCTGTCCACAACACGGCCAGGAGTGCCGTGTGTATGTTGTGTCGTGCCCACAGGAACATTTTAACTATATTGTCGGTCATGTCCACAGAGACTCGTCTGGGGCAGGCGGCTCCTCTTGTTGTGGCCATGGAGGCCATTCTAGCCACCTGCCCCCCTGTCGCCGAAGTGGAAGCGGTTGCTGAGGGACCCTGTGAGGGCCCCTGACTCCTTGTCATGCCCAGAGGAAGCCTCAGCTTCCAAGCCAGCCCAGGTGGGCTTCCTTTTCCTGTGGGCTGTCCTGTCCTGTCTGTTTGGCCCTGGAGTCTTGTCATGTCATGTACTGTTCTGTGTGTCTAGCCCCGGAGGGCTCCTGATACCCCCTGACTTCCCCAGGGATTTTTTTTTGGGGGGGGGGTAGAAACCCGAGGCCAACACCCCTGAAGACCATCTGCCATGGCCTCCAGAGCTCCCAGCTCCGCCATGGCCTCCAGAGCTCCCAGCTCCACCATGGCCTCCTGAGCTCCCTGCACCGCCATGGCTTCCAGAGCTCCCAGCTCCGCCATGGTCCCTGTCTGTCTGTTCCGCTCTGGAGGTCCCCGTCCTGTGTTCCTGTCCGTGTTTGTCCTGAGGGGCCTCCAGAGCGCCCACCCCCCCTCCTCGGTGGAACTGTTACGGCGTGGGACACGCCTTCCGGGAGGGAGGAGTTATGTCAGGGTTCTGTTGTGTGTCATCTGTTCCTGCCTCTTGTGTCCATATTTGGTATGTTTCCTGTCCTCGTCAGATGTCATTTTGAGTTAAGTATGTTCCAGCTGTGTTTATGTGATTATGTGTTAATTACCCTGTGTATTTAGTTCCTGTCTTTTGAGTTTGATTTCGTCTGGTCTACTCATTACTTCCCGGTGTATCCTATCTCTGAGTCCTGCCTTGTCCTGCCTTGATGTCATTAAAGACTATTATTTGAGTTTAAGTCCTCGTCTGCGTGTTCCTGTATCCTCCCTCGTGTGTGCACCGTGACACCTGTTATATCTTGTGTTTTATTTACAAATGGTAGGTTTAGGGGCAGGGGTTGGGTTACGTGCTCGTAATTGTGTAAATAATGTAATATAAATAAAACTGTTGTGATTGTTTACATTGAAAAATCACACCCCAACATATCTGCAATAATGGCAATGTTATTACCCAATATATAATTTAATTATGCAATAAAATTCCCAGTATCGCGTTGGCATATTGACGCCAAGGGTTTCTTATTTAAAGCAACGGAGGACCCTGCATGTCGAAAAATGACGCTAAAGGGGTCCCTTGAGAGTCAAAAAGCGACGCCAAGTGGTCCTGATCAAGCTTCAATATGTGACGAGTTAGGAGTGAGACCATGTTGCAATATGTATGTCTTTTCTGAATACTTTTTCTACAGTAAGATTGCGCCATAGCTCACCTGGTACAACACAAACACGAGTCATTCTATAAAAGATTCTAAACCATGTAGACCCATATGATATTGTTCCCTCCAATATTATGAAATTTACTTTTGCCACAATTGTCTCTAGTCTCCAAAAATTTTAGAAATTTGTCCCAAGAGGCTTTAAACATGCTGTTCTATCCAACTGCTCCCATTTTTTTTTACCTTTTTAATCAGATTTTACAGCCTACAGCACTGGATCAGCTCTGCTAAAATTGACCAATGATCGATTACCTGCAGTCGACTCAGGGAATAATGCTGTATTTATTATGTTAGACCTTTGCTTTTATTTTTTGACAGAGTATATCACAGTATCCTCCTGTCATGCATAGAACACTGGGCACAGCTTTACAGTGTTTTAGTCTTATCTCAAAGACAGGACTTTCTCTGTAGCTATGGCTACCCAGATAGCAACTTATTGTCGGCCCAGATCCGGCCCACATGTAGCGTGGAATGATGGCACTTGGTTGGACTGCTCCTGTTTGCCAGATCTGGGCCAAAAGCAGGCCATAGCAATGCCACATGTCAGCCAAGAGCAAAGAAATAAACCACACTGGACCTTATCTGAGCTACAAAATCTTAATATATTATTTATAGAGTCCTCTCAGCTTGTCTAAGCTTGTTAACAAGCAAAATCACTGAAGGAAAGAAGAGAACAGAAAAAAGAGACAAATAGAAACGAGAACTACAACTGACTTAAGCCACAGCCTTAGATTAATTCACCAGAAGATAAAATATATTAAATCTCTGAAGATCTCTGCAGAGGAGGATTAAACAACTCCACAAACAGCATTATCATCTTCACTTATTACTAACCAGACTGACTTTATTTCTGTCAGATGTCTACATAAGTTCTTATTGAGAATTAACAGGGGGTTAAATCTAATGTTTGTTTCATTTGAAGTCAACATAATGACTTAATGAATGGATAGAGAGAGAAGTTCCATGAACTGGAAAGTCATGATCCACTTGAGCTCCTAAATTTTTTGCAATCTTTAATCTCTAGAGTGAAACAGACCTAACAAAACATATATCAAACCGAAGAAAAAAGTGAGAGGAATATTAAGGTGACCGTGATAGCTGTGAATTTATTTGCTGCTTCTTCAACAAGGCAAATAAAGAGCTCTGAAACAGAACAATCAGGAGGAAAACTGGATAAAGCAGAAGCAACTGGAATCAGTTCACATCCAATTAACAGGCCAGACTGAATCTGAATCTCCATCACTGCATTTTAAAAGACTATTACAAATTAGTGAGACAGAGCTGAAAAAAAGTTATTTTAGTTAAGTTGAAATATAGTAAAGTATAGAAAACTAGCAATCTGAGAGTGACAGTTAAAAAGTGACAAAAAAACAACAACAACAATGGAAGCCATTGCAGGAGAGCCCCTCCCCCACTCCATCACATACCCACAGACTGTTAATAGCGCAAAAGACAAGAAAGCCCATAAATACAGCCTGCTGAAGAACAACCCAGGGACCCTAATGGCAGACGTTTCACCAAAAGGGGACAGAGCCATCATCACTAGACTGCTCCTCTACACAACAGACTGCAATATTTGGCACACGGTCATCTGTACACTCTAAAAAAGGATGTGTTAAATATTAACACATTTTTTGTGTTGTGGCTATTTTAACACATTTTGTGTAATTTTAAGTTGATCATGTGTAAAAAGAAAGAGGGAGAGAGAAACAACACAGTGTGTTCAACACAATATGTGTTAACTATCATCCAATCACATTTCTGCCTATGTCACTCCACAAGCTGTTAAACTAATCCGCACCTGTTTTTTTCATTGGTAAATGACGTGG
This sequence comes from Aspiorhynchus laticeps, assembly GCA_023376895.1. Taxonomy (NCBI): domain Eukaryota; kingdom Metazoa; phylum Chordata; class Actinopteri; order Cypriniformes; family Cyprinidae; genus Aspiorhynchus; species Aspiorhynchus laticeps. The sequence continues at coordinate 27,392,772 of CM041814.1, read as the reverse complement.
ATGCACTCGTGTCAGGTATATGGATTTCCCCGCTAGAAATGTAATGTTCCCAGAGCATTATCAAAGCGTCCCACCGGTGTCAATGACGTTCCCAGAATGTTTACCGAGATGGTCATGATGTGGAGTTATTTGAAGGGTTGGGGACGTTATTTGGAGAATCTTCAGGGATTAACACTGATCAGAGTGCGTTTGGTCCCACAATACAGTGTGTTAAAGTAACACTGAAGCAGAGTTGAACTTAATGAGAAAGTTAACAAGCAGAATTACTGAAGGAAGTACTTATAGGCGCTTCGTGGAAAAACTCCCATTCAAATAGGTTGCCATTGTACGCATAGTCGGTGCGATGGACCGTAGGCCAGAAAGGGCGTACACTTGACACTTATATAGTATGCAAACAGGCATTTTCACCTTACCCCTGGGTCCGCAGACCCCGACATGCTATCCCCGGAATAGGGTGGCTTTGGACACCTCTAGGGGTGGTCTTGAGCTGTCTGACCCCCCCCCCCCCCCCCCACCCATGTCCCTATGCCTACCAAATGTCCATTTGTAGCTTATTATGTGGTGTAATCGGTAAGCAGTGCCCAAAACCCTTCTAAACATCCCTTTCCCCTACTAGTGAATGGTCATGGGGTTACTGACCAATCCCACTTACCTGCCGTTTGTCCATTTGCCTATCAATCTCGAGAGTGACCGGTCCCGCTTACCTCCTAAATGTCCATTTGCCTACTAAATTGGTGTTTTACGGCCAAATCCCTACTAAACGTCCCCTTTGCCCACTAGATGCACGTAGCGGTCAGTGCAGGGGAGTGACCAGTCCCGCTTACCTACTTTTTGTCCGCTTCCCTACTAAACTTGCGAACAGCGCCTTCTAAAGGTCCAGCTTGGGTCTAGGCTATCTCGAGGATGATGGAGCGCCCCCTAGTTGTCCACGGGGCTGCTATTTGTCCATTTCAGGACCGTTTTTTTGTTGTTGGCGTTTTGGCCTGAAAACGTGATGGGGTACACACCCGCGTCCCGCTGGCCCTCGCCAGCGCCCCCTTTGGCCGGTTTGTTACGTCCGAGAAAAGTTCCTTCGATCGACCTGCGCTTTCTGTAGAGCGCTCCGGAGTGTCCCCCTGACTCCTCTGTCGAATTTGGGCATGCTTGCACACTTCTAAGAAAATCCCACTCTCAAACTTTTTGAATGCGTTTACCATAGTATGTTCATGGACACGGCTTAGAAAGCTCCGATTGCCCCGAGTGCGCCATTTGCGTATCGTCACGGTCCCCTCGAATGGGCGGAAAAGTTTGGTGACCCTACGACCTCCTTTAGGGGTCAAAAGGTCAACAAAGGGGCCTCATGTCCGCCAAACTGCTACACGATTAGTTGGCGAGTGGGACGTCTCCCGTTCGGAGAAGACAGGTCGTAGGTCCTCAAGATTCGGCATTCTGGTTAAGTAGGGCCTTGACGCACGGCCTGAACCACGTGGGCTCTAGGACCTTGCAGAAAAAATTGACCTTTCCCAACATAAAAGCCTCAAAGGTCTTGCTGTGTAGGCAGAGAGGCCTACAGCAAAGATTTTGTGTAAGAGCCAAAAAAATGTTCCTTTCGCTTTGACCGGCCTCAGTATGTCATGGGGAGGCCCCCAGGACCACAGTGCAAAATTTGGGCATGGTGCCCTTCTAGAAAGTCCCACTCTCCACCTATTTGAATGGGTTTACCATAGTAACTTCGTGGACACGGCTTAGAAAGGTCTGATTGACCCGAGTGCGCCATTTGCGTATCGTCACGGTCCCCTCGATGGGCGGAAAAGTTTGGTGACCCTACGACCTCCTTTAGGGGTCAAAAGGTCAAAAAAGGGGCCTTCTGTCCTTCAAACTGCTACACGATTAGTTCGCGAGTGGGACATCTCCCGTTCGGAGAAGACAGGTCTAGGACCTTAAGATTCAGGATTCTGGTTAAGAGGGGCCCCTGACGCACGGCCCTGAACCACGTGGGCTCTAGGACCTTGCAGAAAAAATTGACCTTTCCCAACATAAAAGCCTCAAAAGGCTCTTGCTGTGTACGAGACAGAGAGGCCTGCAGCAGAATTTTTTTGTGTAAGAGCAAAAAAAAACCTTTCTTTTCACTTTAGGACCCAGGGCTCTCAGTATGTCACTCGGGGGACCCCTGGGGGCCACGGCGCAAAATTTTGGGCCCCTGGGACCCTTCTAAAAAGATCCCACTCGCCACCTATTTGAATGGGTTTACCATAGTAACTTCGTGGACATGGCTTAGAAAGGTCCGATTGACCCGAGTGCGCCATTTGCGTATCGTCACGGTCCCCTCGAGTGGGCGGAAAAGTTTGGTGACCCTACGACCTCCTTTAGGGGTCAAAAGGTCAAAAAAGGGACCGCGTGTCCGCCAAACTGCTACACGATTAGTTGGCGAGTGGTACGTCTCCCATTTGGAGAAGACAGGTTGTAGGTCCTCAAGATTCGGTATTCTGGTTAAGTAGGGGCCCCTGATGCACGGCCCCGAACCACGGGGCTCTAGGACCTTGCAGAAAAAAATTTACCTTTCCCAACATAAAAGCCTCAAAAGGGTCTTGCTGTGTATAAGGCCGAAAGGCCTAAAGCAGAGATTTTGTGTAAGAGCCAAAAAAAATTTCCTTTCGCTTTAGAACCCAGGGCCCTCAGTTTGTCATTCGGGGGGGCCCCCAGGGACCACAGTGCAAAATTTGGGGGCCATGGGGCCCTTCTAGGAAAATCCCACTCTCCACCTATTTGAATGGGTTTACCATAGTAACTTTGTGAACACGGCTTAGAAAGGTCCGATTAACCCGAGTGCGCCATTTGCGCATCGTTACGGTCCCCTCAAGCAGGCGGAAAAGTTTGGTGATCCTACCACGTCGTTTAGGGGTCAAAAGGTCAAAAAAGGGACCGCGTGTCCACCAAACTGCTACACGATTAGTTGGAGAGTGGGATGTCTCCCGTTCGGAGACAATAGGTAGTAGGACCTCGAAACTTTGCAGCGTTTACCGTCAGAGGCCCCTGAATTGTCTCCCAAAGTTTAGGGCCCCTATCTGCTTTCTAAACCTTTGAAGTACGGCTGAGTGTGGGGCTGAAATCAGGCCTGTTTTTGAGTCTTTCCCATTGACTTGAATGGCAGAGAGAAAGATGGATGAAAAATAATAAAAAATGCTTTTTGGGGTCATAGGCCTTAGCCCTCTTGGTACATCACTCAGGAGCCCCTGACGGAGCCCTGTGTGCAATTTTGGGCCCCTGGGACCCTTCTAGAGAAATCCCACTTGCAACCTATTTGAATGGGCTTACCATAGTAACTTCGTGGACACGGCTCAGGGGGGTCCGATGGAGCCGAATTCGAAATCTTTGTCTCAAGGGGACGCCCTCGAGCGGGTGGAAAAGTTTGGTGGTCCTACGACCCCGTTTAGGGGTCAAACGGTCAGAAAAGGGGCAAGCATATGTCTGTATTTTTCCCTGAATATTTTTGATGATTTTTTTTGAAGCCCTTCCCAAAAGCTGAGGATTTCGGCCCAGTGATATGTTGTAAGTGAGGACCCCACGATCAAGCATTCGACGCCACCAAGCTCTAGCCCCCATATTAATGGTATTTTTAATCAAACTGTAAATAAAATCTAATTTTCAACCTATTTAATGGTAATTGGATAGTGACTTCATGGACACGGGCGGATCGACCCCAAATTCACACCAACCTCTCGTCAAGGGCCACTCGGGCGGGCGGAACAGTTTCAAGACTCTATGACCTTGTTTAGGGCACCATACAGACTTTATTAAAGAATTTGCTGATTTTCTATCAGAGTTAGTGCTGGCTGCAGATAGAGTCCTAATTGTGGGTGATTTTAATATCCATGTTGATAATGAAAAAGATGCATTAGGATCAGCATTCATAGACATTCTGAACTCTATTGGGGTTAGACAACACGTTTCAGGACCTACTCATAGTCGAAATCATACTCTAGATTTAATACTGTCACATGGAATTGATGTTAATGGTATTGAAATTCTGCAGCAAAGCGATGATATATCAGATCATTATCTAGTCTTGTGTAAACTCCATATAGTTAAAGCTGTAAATTCAACTCCTTCTTATAAATATGGTAGAACCATCACTTCTACCACAAAAGACTGCTTTGTAAGTAATCTTCCTGATTTATCTCAATTCCTTAGAATATCCAACAGCTCAGAACAACTTGATGATGTAACAGAAACTATGAACTCTTTCTTTTCTAGCACTTTAGATACAATTGCTCCTTTACGCTTAAGGAAGATTAAGGAAAAGAGTCCAACACCGTGGTATAATGAGCACACTCGCACTCTAAAGAGAGCAGCCCGGAAAATGGAGCGCAGCTGGAGGAAAACAAAACTAGAGGTATTTCGTTTAGCCTGGCGGGAAAGTACCCTATCCTACAGAAAAGCTTTGAAAACTGCTAGATCTGATTACTTTTTGTCTCTTTTAGAACAAAACAAACATAACCCCAGGTATTTATTCAATACAGTGGCAAAATTAACAAAAAATAAAGCATCAACAGGTGTTGACATTTCCCAACAGCACAGCAGTAATGATTTTATGAACTACTTTACTTCCAAGATTGATACTATTAGAGATCAAATTGTAACCATGCAGCCGTCAGCTATATCATCACATCAAATAGTGTACTATAGATCCCCTGAGGAACAATTCCACTCATTCTCTATTATAGGAGAGGAAGAATTGTATAAACTTGTTAATTCATCTAAACCAACAACATGTATGTTAGACCCTATTCCATCTAAACTACTAAAAGAGGTGCTTCCAGAAGTCATAGATCCTCTTTTGGCTATTATTAATTCGTCATTGTCATTAGGATATGTCCCCAAAAACTTTAAATTGGCTGTTATTAAGCCTCTCATTAAAAAACCACAACTTGACCCCAAAGATCTAGTTAATTACAGACCGATCTCGAATCTCCCTTTTCTGTCAAAGATATTAGAAAAGGTTGTATCCTCACAATTATATTCCTTCTTAGAGAAAAATGATATCTGTGAGGATTTCCAGTCAGGATTTAGACCGTATCATAGTACTGAGACTGCTCTCATTAGAGTTACAAATGACCTGCTCTTATCATCTGATCGTGGTTGTATCTCTCTATTAGTTCTACTGGATCTTAGCGCTGCGTTCGACACTATCGATCACAACATTCTTTTGAATAGACTAGAAAACTTTGTTGGCATTAGTGGAAGTGCATTAGCATGGTTCAAATCGTACTTATCTGACCGCCATCAATTCGTAGCAGTGAATGAAGAGGTATCATATCGATCACAAGTGCAGTATGGAGTTCCTCAAGGCTCAGTACTAGGACCGTTACTTTTCACGCTTTACATGTTACCCTTGGGAAATATCATTAAGAAACACAGGGTTAGCTTTCACTGTTATGCTGATGACACTCAGCTCTATATTTCTTCACGGCCTGGTGAAACACACCAAATTGAGAAACTTATGGAATGCATAGTCGATATAAAAAACTGGATGACGAGTAATTTCTTACTGCTAAATTCTGAAAAAACAGAGGTGTTACTTATCGGACCTAAAACCCCCACAAGTAATAGCCTAGGACACTGTCTAACACTTGATGGCTTCTCTGTAAATTCTTCGTCATCAGTCAGGAACCTAGGTGTACTATTTAATAGTAATCTCTCCTTTGACAGCCACGTTTCTAGCATTTGTAGAACTGCATTTTTTCATCTTAAAAAGATATCTAAACTGAGACCTATGCTCTCAATGTCAAATGCAGAAATATTAATTCATGCGTTTATGACCTCAAGGTTAGATTATTGTAATGCTTTATTGGGTGGTTGTTCTGCGCACTTAATAAACAAATTACAGATGGTTCAAAATGCAGCAGCTAGAGTTCTTACTAGAACCAGGAAGTATGAGCACATTAGCCCGGTTCTGTCAACACTGCACTGGCTCCCTACTAAACATCGTATAGATTTTAAAATCTTGTTAATTACTTATAAAGCCCTGAATGGTTTAGCTCCTCAGTACTTGAGCGAGCTCTTATCGCATTATAGTCCTCCACGTCCACTGCGTTCTCAAAACTCTGGCCATTTGATAATACCTAGAATATCAAAATCAACTGCGGGCGGCAGATCTTTTTCCTATTTAGCGCCCAAACTCTGGAACAATCTACCAAACACTGTTCGGGAGGCAGACACACTCTGTCAGTTTAAATCTAGATTAAAGACCCATCTCTTTAACCTGGCGTACACATAACACATTAATACACTTCTATTATTCAAATCCGTTAAAGGATTGTTAGGCTGCATTAATTAGATCAACCGGAACCGGGAACACTTCCCATAACACATGATGTACTTGTTACATCGTAAAAAGATTGACATCTACGCTAATATTAGTCTGTTTCTTTCTTATTCCGAGGTCACTGCAGTCACCAGATCAGATGGTGGATCAGCACCTAGAGACGACCTCTACTACAGCCCTGAACGTCAGCGGAGACCAGGACACCTAGATGAGCCCCAGAGACAGACCCCCAGTGAGGACCCCGTCACCTAGAGAGCCATCAGGAAAAGACCTCGGGAACCTGTTGAGCCATCCAATCTGACTTTGCAGCAGTTGGAATTGAACTGCTGTGTCGTCTGGCCAGAGGAGAAATGGCCCCCCGATTGAGCCTGGTTTCTCCCAAGGTTTTTTTCTCCGTTCTGTCACCAATGGAGTTTTGGTTCCTTGCCACTGTCGCCTCTGGCTTGCTTAGTTGGGGACACTTCATTTCCAGCAATATCGTCGACTTGATTGAACAAAATTTTTTTTTTTTGAACTGAACTTAGCTGGACGATGCCATCACTGAATTCAACAATGAAATGCCTTTAACTGAAAATTGAGTGTTTAATCTTGTCATTTTACATTATTGACACTATTTTCCCATTTTGATATTGTGCAGTTGCTTTGTCACAATTTGTATTGTTAAAAGCGCTATATAAATAAAGGTGACTTGACTTGACTTGACTTTAGGAGTCAAAAGGTCAAAAAAGGAACCGCGTGTCCCCCAAACTGCTACACGATTAGTTGGCGAGTGGTACGTCTCCCATTTGGAGAAGACAGGTCGTAGGTCCTCAAGATTCGGTATTCTGGTTAAGTAGGGGCCTCTGACGCACGGCACCGAACCACGGGGTTCTAGGACCTTGCAGAAAAAATTTACCTTTCCCAACATAAAAGCCTCAAAAGGGTCCTGCTGTATATAAGGCAGAGAGGCCTACAGCAGAGATTTTGTGTAAGAGCCCAAAAAATGTTCCTTTCGCTTTAGAACCCGGGGCCCTCAGTATGTCATTTGGGGGGACCCCAGGGACCACAGTGCAAAATTTGGGGGCCATGGGGCCCTTCTAGGAAAATCCCACTCTCCACCTATTTGAATGGGTTTACCATAGTAACTTTGTGGACACTGCTTAGAAAGCTCCGATTGACCCGAGTGCGCCATTTGCGTATCGTCACGGTCTCCTTGAGTGGGTGGAAAGGTTTGGTGACCCTACGACCTCCTTTAGGGGTCAAAAGGTCAAAAAAGGGACCGCATGTCCACCAAACTGCTACACGATTAGTTGGAGAGTGGGATGTCTCCCGTTCGGAGACGATAGGTCGTAGGACCTCGAAACTTTGCAGCGTTTATCGTCAGAGGCCCCTGAATTGGCTCCCAAAGTTTAGGGCCCCTATCTGCTTTCTAAACCTTTGAAGTACGGCTGAGTGTGGGGCTGAAATCGGGCCTGTTTTTGAGTCTTTCCCATTGACTTGAATGGAAGAGAGAAAGATGGATGAAAAATAATAAAAAATGCTTTTTGGGGTCATAGGCCTTAGCCCTCTCGGTACATCACTCAGGGGCCCCTGACAGAGCCCTGTGTGCAAATTGGGGCCCCTGGGACCCTTCTAGAGAAATCCCGCTTGCAACCTATTATATGGGGACTGGATAGGAGCTTTGTGGACATTGATTTTTTTATGCATAATAAACAATATTTTGATATGCAAATAAGATAAATGAGTCAAGTTTACTGTGTTGAGTACAGTAGAGGTAGTTTAATCAAGAAAAAAAACATCCTACACATGAATAATCCTATTTACATAAAGTGTCCAGAAAGCTACTATTTGGGGCCCATACAATAGGTTGGTACTGGGACATTCTGCATTACTGCTACCAAAAGGTCCCACTTGCAACCTATTATATGGGGACTGGATAGGAGCTTTATGGACATTCATTTTTTTATGCATAATAAACATTATTATGATATGCAAATCAGATAAATGAGTCAGGTTTACTGTGTTGAGTACAGTAGAGGTGGTTTAATCAAGAATAAACATATTACACATGAAAAATACAATATAAAGGAAGTGTCCATAAAGCTCCTATACAGTCGCCATATAATAGGTTGCAAGTGGGACATACTGCATTACTCCTACCGGAATGTCCCTTTTGCAACCTATTTAATGGGGACTGGATAGGAGCTTTATGGACATTCATTTTTTATGCATAATAAACATTATTATGATATACAAATCAGATAAATGGTTCCAATCGACTGTTTTGAGTAAAGCAGGGGTGGTTTATTCAAGAAAAATACATCATACATATGATTAATCCCATTTATATAAAGTGTCCAGAAAGCTACTATTACCAAGTTCGGTCCTGGAGGGCCGGTGTCCCTGCATAGTTTCGCTCCAACCCTAATCAAACACACCTGAAGCAGCTAATCAAGGTCTTACTAGGTATAATTGAAACCAGTGTTGTATCTGAGTCCAGTGTCCGAGTCCATTGTCGAGTCCTAGTAGTTAATCAATTGAGCAGAGGTGGGACTTTCAAAGAATTAAAGAGTTAAAGTTAATGAGATAATTAAGTGACTAATTACATGATGATTGTGTGTTAGTGATGAACACCTGCTGTTATTGAGAATCACAGAGGATCAGATGTTGATGTTTTATTGGTTAAAATGATGCCACCATCATGGAGAGCAGTGTTTGCTTTAGTTGGGCTCTTGACCCTTGACTACTGTGTTAGATCTCTTTCTGTAGCAATGCACGCAGTGTTGTGTAGCAGAGAAATCAGTGCTCTGCAGCTATTAGCTGTTTTATATGATGAGTTAGTCGTCATGAGCTGACATCGTCATAATCAAATTATCTTTTTTTATGTTCATTTATGTATGTTTAGGTTTTGTATAATCAACCCTGTGAAACTCCAGCATGCAAACAAAGTGTTGCTCTAAAAGTTAGTGAATTAATTTAAAATCTATGTAAAGCACATAAACATTTGAATTATTGTGATATTTAGACACACAGACATCAAGAACCCACATATGAGTCTCAACAATGGTGACAATCAACAAAATTCTTCATCCTGCAATAGTAAACACCGTAGTAAAAACTCCCATCATGCACTGCAGCATGAATACTTATTGTCACCATTGTTGAGGATCGTATGATAAGTGTTCATGTCTAAAAGCCTGAGCTGAAAAAGTTCTTTATTTATTTGCAATATTGAAGCATTACAGTGAAATCATTTAATAGGACAGTTTTTCTTCTCTCACAGTTCAGTAGTAGCTGAATGCCAGACAATAAGCCAAAGAAAGACACCTTCATGATGTTCATTCATCATGAGTTATAGGCAGAGTATAAGTTCAGCTGCTACTTCTGGGGTTGGTTCAGCAACGCATAAATGTCTGCTGTGAAACAATATTGCAATTGCTCAGAAACACATTACTGTGAATTAGTAAAAGGGTCAAGAGCCCAACTAAAGCAAACACTGCTCTCCATGATGGTGGCATCATTTTAACCAATAAAACATCAACATCTGATCCTCTGTAATTCTCAATAACAGCAGGTGTTCATCACTAACGCACAATCATCATGTAATTAGTCACTTAATTATCTCATTAACTTTAACTCTTTAATTCTTTGAAAGTCCCACCTCTGCTCAATTGATTAATTACTAGGACTCGACACTAGACTCGGACACAACATTGCTTGAAACTTCCAGGCTGGTGTGTTGAGGCAAGTTGGAACTAAACTCTGCAGGACACCGGCCCTCCAGGATCAAGTTTGATGACCCCTGTTCTAGGTATTATCAAACGGCCAGAGTTTTGAGAAACCAGCGGACGTGAAGGACTATAATGCGATAAGAGCTCGCTCAAGTACTGAGGAGCTAAACCATTCAGGGCTTTATAAGTAATTAACAAGATTTTAAAATCTATACGATGTTTAGTAGGGAGCCAGTGCAGTGTTGACAGAACCGGGCTAATGTGCTCATACTTCCTGGTTCTAGTAAGAACTCTAGCTGCTGCATTTTGAAACATCTGTAATTTGTTTATTAAGCATGCAGAACAACCACCCAATAAAGCATTACAATAATCTAACCTTGAGGTCATAAACGCATGAATTAATATTTCTGCATTTGACATTGAGAGCATAGGTCTCAGTTTAGATATATTTTTAAGATGAAAAAATGCAGTTTTACAAATGCTAGAAACGTGGCTGTCAAAGGAGAGATTACTATTAAAATAGCACACCTAGGTTCCTGACTGATGACGAAGAATTTACAGAGCAGCCATCAAGTGTTAGACAGTGTTCTAGGTTATTACTTGTGGGGGTTTTAGGTCTGATAATTAACACCTCTGTTTTTTCAGAATTTAGCAGTAAGAAATTACTCGTCATCCAGTTTTTTATATCGACTATGCATTCCATAAGTTTCTCAATTTGGTGTGTTTCACCAGGCCGTGAAAAAATATAGAGCTGAGTATCATCAGCATAACAGTGAAAGCTAACCCCGTGTTTTCTAATGATATTTCCCAAGGGTCACATATAAAGCGTGAAAAGTAATGGCCCTAGTACTGAGCCTTGAGGAACTCCATACTGCACTTGTGATCGATATGATACCTCTTCATTCACTGCTACGAATTGATGGTGGTCAGATAAGTACGATTTAAACCATGCTAATGCACTTCCATTAATGCCAACAAAGTTTTCTAGTCTGTTCAAAAGAATGTTGTGATTGATAGTGTCGAACGCAGCGCTAAGATCCAGTAGAACCAGTAGATCCAGTAGATACAACCACGATCAGATGATAAGAGCAGGTCATTTGTAACTCTAATGAGAGCAGTCTCAGTACTATGATACGGTCTAAATCCTGACTGGAAATCCTCACAGATATCATTTTTCTCTAAGAAGGAATATAATTGTGAGGATACAACCTTTTCTAGTATCTTTGACAGAAAAGGGAGATTCGAGATCGGTCTGTAATTAACTAGATCTTTGGGGTCAAGTTGTGGTTTTTTAATGAGAGGCTTAATAACAGCCAATTTAAAGTTTTTGGGGACATATCCTAATGACAATGACGAATTAATAATAGCCAAAAGAGGATCTATGACTTCTGGAAGCACCTCTTTTAGTAGTTTAGATGGAATAGGGTCTAACATACATGTTGTTGGTTTAGATGATTTAACAAGTTTATACAATTCTTCCTCTCCTATAGTAGAGAATGAGTGGAATTGTTCCTCATGGGATCTATAGTACACTATTTGATGTGATGATATAGCTGACGGCTGCATGGTTACAATTTGATCTCTAATAGTATCAATTTTGGAAGTAAAGTAGTTCATAAAGTCATTTAATTGACTGGGAGACTGAGCTGGAGTACGAGATGCCCCCTCTCCTCTCTCCGTCATCCCCGCTGGTCCCGTCCAGCCCTGAGGGGGCTTCAGATTCTCCAGTGCCCACTCCTCGAAAGTGCCCTCCAGTGCCTGCTCCCCGAAAACGTCCTCCAGAGCGCCCTCCAGTGCCAGCTCCTCGAAAATTCCCGCCCTTCCACCTGCTCCTGCCTCCTCCACCGCTGTCGTCTGGCAGCCCCTCTGCTCGCCCTCAGCCCTCCATCAATGCGGTGAGAGCCCCACAGGACTGCCATCCTCCAGCGTCGCTGGGACTGGAGTTTCCCTCATCTCCGCCTCCAGCCTCTGAGGCCCGGACTCCGTCTCGGTCCGTAGACCCAGTGGCTCCACCTCGGCTCCTAGCTCCCTCGCCTCCACCGTCACCCATCGATCCACCAGCTCCACCGGGCTCCCTCGTCCCTCCGGCTCCGCCTTGGTCGGGCGTCGACCCACCATCGCCTCAGGACTCCTCTCCTCTGGCGTCGCCTCGTCCCACCGGCTCCGTTGGGCTCCTTCCTCCCTTCAGCTCCACCTGGGTCCTCAGTCGCTCCGGCTCCGCCGCGGATCTCCGGAGCTCCGCCAGAGCCTTGGTTGCCAGAGCCCTCGGCTCCACCCTGGCCCCCGGATCCTCGGCATCCCCCTGGCTCGTTGGCTCTCCGTCTCCGCCTCGGGCTCCTCCACCACCTGCTCCGCCACCGTTGGTTGGCCCCCTGGAGTCGGCGGCCATCACTCCTCCATGGCTCCTCCCTCCGTTGGCTCCACCGTGGGCCATCATAATGGCTGTGGCCTGGGTCCTGCCATGCTCCTCCTGCTCCGGATCCCTCCAGTCTCCTCCCTGGCTCCTCCTTCCTTCGTCACCTCCCTGGTCTCTGTCAGCCGGCCCCCTCCCGGGTGTCCGTCCTCCTCCTGAGCCGCCTCCTAAGTTTCCACCCACCCCTCCCCTTTGGATGTTATTACGGTGCGAGGACGCACCTTCCAGGAGGGGGGCGATATGTCACGCCCCTGGACTGTTTTGTTGTGTTTTTGCTCCCCATGTGCTCCCTGTGACCCAGTTTTTCCCTCATGTTGATTGTTAATTTGATTCCAGGTGTGTCTCGTCTTTCCTCCCTAATTATCCTGTCTTTAAAAGCCCCAGTCCTTTCAGTTAGTGTTTGTCGGTTATTGAATGTCATCCCTGTTGTTCCTGTGTCTCCTGTGTTCCATGTTGGATTAAAGCCTTTCGTTTTTGTGAACTCCACGTCTCCGCGTTTCCCTGCTTGTTTTGTTTCTTTGTCGCAGGTAAGCTGCTATTAAAATTAGATAGCTCCTTTTCTGTTTATTATTTTGGCCAGAACACCCCACTCAGCCCGAGCTTGTGATCTCCAAGTTAAGAGCAAACCTCCTATATGATAAATAAATATACATTCTTTGGAATACGAGTTTATTCAGTTGTGTTTGTGGGAGCGGGAGATGGGACTCTGGGTGGTACTCAATATAGAATGCCGCCCTTAATGTTACGTACATCGCCTGGATCTGGGCTTCGTAACAATGTTCTTAATGTCAAATGACTTTCTGACTGTTGTAACAAGCTTTATCAAATCTAATAAACCATTTAGAAGCCATCTTAAATAATTAATTTGTCAACGTGAATGATTTTTCAGTATTTGTAATAATACTTATATATCCCATTCTGAGGGCTTTTTGCCCCTTGAAATAATTCCAGGCAAATGGAAATGTAATGTTCTTATTTGTATATTTGCTGTGTCATTGATTGGACAAATGCAGCATGAGACCTGTTTATATAAAGGGTCTAGCATTGTTCATCCTCAGATTACAGTCTATATTGCTGTAAAAGATTAGCTCCTTGGTTTAAGCTTTTATTTTGAATTTCAGCTTTAGGGAATCTTAAGATTCGATATTGATATGATCAATTGATATTAATCAAAACGTCCAACTTATACCTTATTTAACAATCGTCCAGCGAGTCATTAAGTTTCTCTGAGAAATTTTTGTGGCCACGATATAATAATACAAAATTATTTGAGTAACTTTATGAGCATAGGTAACGCGATCTGGGCAAAGTTTGATCTGAATATTACACAACAGAAGACAGAACACTTCTTTATAAATCAAACAAGAGTTTATTTGCTATCTTACTAAAATACATGAACTAAGCTAACAAAACGAACACACATGCACACATATACACACAAATGCGCTTTTGAAGAAAGTTAAAGTCTAACGTTAGCCATCTTTGGCTAATTTGTGAATTCCAAAGTTGCACAAGCGGAGAACTTGTCTATCTTTACTCTTAAAATTAATTAAACCAGTTTCCAGCAGAATTATAGAGGTTGTTTGTTACTTGCTTTTAAGTTGCGTTTGACAGCTGGTTTGGTTTCCTTCAGACGGCTGATGGAATCCTGGCGGCTGATTCGCTACTGATGACGTCGTTGCGTGATGTCACTTGCAGTTCGTCCTGGAGTTGGTTGCTTTCCTAGCAACGCACGAGTGGCACTGCTTTGAAGTTCTTTTAGAGTTCTTACGCAGCTTCAGGTTTTGAAAGTTACTTCAGTCAGAAGTTTGACTAAGTATTGGTAGTTGTTCAATGCTTGGCCAGATGTTAATAGCTGAGAGCTCTTTTGGAGCAACTCCAAGTTTTAACCCTATGACAAGGGCTTTTTGCCATAGGGTTTTAACCGGATGCATTAAAACCCTATGACAAATGATGCATTCAAATGATGCACTCCTGGTTTTTAGAGGTTTCCTTAAGACGATAACCCAATAGCATGGCAGGAAATCGGCCAGCCAGTTGGGTGATGTGCTGTTCATTTGTCAATTTTTACGACTTGCAGATAGTGAAGAAAGAAGTTCTTTGAGCCTAAGGAATATGCTTGCAATTATGGTGTGTGTGTGTGTGTGTGTGTGTTCTCGCTTCCCCAAGGCATTACATTGCCCTGTTTAAAAAAAAAAAAAACACCCCATGTAATTAAAGACCAACTACTGAAAAACAGCAGTGCATCAGACCACCAGATAATGATTATATCACAATCACAAATTTTCTTAACTTTTCTTGCTATAACAAATATGGTTCAACACATTTACAATAGCCAGAAAAAGCTAAGACTAAAAACCAAGAGTCAAGAGCCCAACTAAAGCACACCCTGATCACCACAATGGTGAGGCCAAACGAAACATTTTCAATAAAACAACTACATTTCTGTTAATTCTCAAATAATTTTTATAAACATATGACAGAAATAAAGTCAAAATGTAATGTGTGAAGCTGGTAATTCTGTTTGTGGCGTTGTTTAATCAGATCTTGAGAGATTTAATGATGTCTTGTATTTCGGTTGATTTCATCTAAGGCTGTGGCTGAAGTCAGTTGTAGTACTTGTTTCTCTTTCATTCAGTGATTCTGCTTGTTAACAGCAGCTGTTCATCACTAAAGCACAACCATCACTTAATTAATCACAGAATTATCTATAAGGTGAGTAAATATTTAACTGAACTGTATTATTTTGCACAAGAGAGATCTGTTAGTTTAATGTAGTTTTGTGGGTCACCATTGTGGTGGAGAGTAGAGCCTTGTGCTTCAGTCAATGATGAGACACAAACACTGACGTTCTGCTGCTTTATTTAAAGACAGTAACTGTAGAGTTGCTGATACAGTGGTGATCTCTTTAAGTGCTTTAGCACATGCATGTGTGCTATAACCAGTGTTGGGGAAAGTTACTTTTAAAAGTAATACATTACAGTATTGCGTTACTCCCTAAAAAAGTAACTAATTACGTTACTTTTTATGGAAAGTAATGCGTTACATTACTTTTGTGTTGCTTTTTAAATATGAGCAGGGTTTGATTGTTTTTAATACAATAAGTTGTAATTATAGCAAACGTAAAAGCCCTTTCAACACCAAAAAGTGTAATGAATAAACCTCAGGCTGAAGGAAGAGTAAATTCACGTCTGTTCAGTAGAATGCAGGAGAAGTTGTTCAACACTCTTCAGCAAAAAAAAACAATAAAGCACAATTGTTAGTTTATCTAAAGTCATTTTTTGCTTATTAGTATGGTTGAACTGGATCATCAAAGGTCAGCAAAACATTGGTTAATAAAATGGGATTAGATACATTTGTGTTATTTGCCATATTTAATTATTGCAGGTTTGCGTCATATTCTGAGTTTGCATTTCACTGTTTTAATTCATTTTGATGAATACTAAATCTGTTTTTTTGCGAGTGAGATGAATTAATGCACATTCACATTTAGTCTAGATCTACAGTAACATGTTCACACAGCGCACTGTCAGTCAATAAATGGGAAAAAGTAACTCAGATATTTTCTTGTAAATTAAAAAGTAATGCGTTACTTTACTAGTTACTTGAAAAAGTAATATTATTACGTAGCTCGCGTTACTTGTAATGCGTTACCCCCAACACTGGCTATAGCTGACGATAAACTGCAAAGATTTGAGTTAAAGTCATGTTTTTAGTAACTTTACTATTATAAATTAATTGTTTGCAGTTTTATATTAAGTAATATTCCTTCTCAGTGGACTCAAATGAAATAAGTTAACCAAATGTTTACACACCATCACAACAATTTTACAGCATACAAGAGTTTGCTGTATTTTTACAGTACAATTGTAATTATTGATTTACAGAATGTTTGTAAATTTACGGTCTTACTGGCAACCAAAATTGCCAGTAAGTCACTGTAAATTTTACAGCAATGTTTTACAGTGTAGATACATTACTACTTCTAAAGTCAGTAACGCTTTATTTTAAGGTGTCCTTGTTACATGTACTAACTATTATAATAACAAGAAATTATGCATAATTACATGCAAGTAACCCTAAACTAAACCCTAATCCTAACCCTAACCATATAGTAAGGTCATGTAGTTAATTACTATTACTCAGTACTTAAATGTATAATTACACTGTAATAAGGGCACCTTAAAATAAAGTGTAACCCTATAGTCTGCAATGGGTAAGACATGCACGTACATATATAATCATAAATAATAAAATTAACAGAAAGGTGTTATGTTATAGGAGTAATTTACAACAGCTTTGAATGCGGCTCAACCAATCAGAATCAAGGCCTGGAACTATCCGTTTTATATATATATATATATATATATATATATATATATATATATATATATATATATATATATATACAGTATATATTTGGACTGAAGCAGTGTTAATGGGATTATTAATTGAGTGATGATTGTGCAAAATCCGCTGTTAACAAGCAGAATCATTGAAGGAAACAGGGGTCAAAAGGTCACAGGATTGACACGATGTTCTGGGACAGTGTACAGAGTTTCATGTCCTTGTAATCTATTTAAATATGTAATTGACCATCCGCAAAGACCTGTCCACCCTTAGTTATTATTGCTATCCCCGACAAACAATGCCACTCTCACACACTACACATCATGTTCTCACGCAGTGAAAAATACATCGCAGAGCAAAGAGGAAACTGACAACACCGACAGACAAAACAGAGCAGTTACTTCTGGTATGAAACAAGATCTCAGGGCTCATAGCTTTCAAATTTTGTAATTTTGAAAGAAATTAAAAAAATAAATACCATTTTGTAGCTCTTTAATGTGTTGTGACAGATCACTGTATTGCCTCAGTTTAAACATGTGAACCAATCGTCTTTTCATATTTACTTAAAGCACAAAATTACCATGAATAAACATCAGAAAGCATTTAATTTAAACCGCGGAACACACCATTTTTGAAGTTTAAGTCCACAGAAGTCAATCTACTCTCCTGTCTGATTTGTGGTTAAGGCTAGAAGGGATACAGCTGTGGCTACTGGGCATGTGCACATTGATATAGCGTAATTTTTGTCACACTGTACAACAATACTGTTTTTGCATTATTGATTAGGGTTGGGGTAGGTGTAGACGCTAATAAAACACAATCGAACCACCTTTTTCTGAACGCGGAAGTCTCTCCTGACTGGAACGGTGCTTTACATTTCCGGTCTCTGGGGTTTCTAGTCACATTTACATATTTTTCGAGCCGACAATATACACAGTAAAATCCTGAGTGTTAAATTAACACTGCTCGGATCATATATGGTCCCACTCTAAAAGAGTGTTAAAGTAACACTGAAGCAGTGTTAAAGTTAATGGGATAATTATGTTATTAATTAAGTGCTGATTGAGCATTAGTGATGAACACCTGGGGCCCGTTTCAATAAGGAGGTTCGACCAACTCTGAGTTTAAACTTGAACTCAGAGTTGACTTACTCTGAGATGGGAAACTCAGAGTTTTCGGTTACAGAACAGCTGAATTGTGTTAGTTTACTCAACTCTAAGTAGGTTTACTCTGAGTTTAGTGCGTGCACCACGACTATGAAAAGTCATGATCAGTGGAGCTCCGAAATTATGATTCACCATGGCAACAGCTCCCGCCAAAAAGACGTCAGCGCGCATACTTCCGTCAATGGTAACTTTAATTCTTAATAACTGTCAATAACGTAATAACTGTTATAATATCAGAGGTGAAAACTGTAAATTATTGAAATAATATTCGTTTTAATGGTATCCCATGGCCACAAAGAAAAAGAAAGAAAAAAAGAACGTGGCAGCAGCTAAAAATGAAGTATAAAAACACAATTCAATCAAGGTAAAGCTTTGAACATGAAAGGTTCATGGGTGTGGGCTAAATGACTTTACAAACATTTGACATTAAATATCATTCAATGTCTATTTCAATGCGCTGCAGCTTTTTCCACATAGTCTAACACTCTTTTCACATAATTAAATATTCTCTAATTCAACCGGTTACATTTCTTAATTAGAGTAATAAAATTAACTACTGACTTGTTGACAGCAAGAAGGCCGAGGGAGAGCCTGCAGCACCACTGACAGATGAAGAGGAGATGGCCAAGCATTTACATTTACATTTAGTCATTTGGCAGACGCTTTTATCCAAAGCGACTTACAATTGGGGAGTACATAAAGCGATTCATCTTGAAGAGGCAATCAGACAGAGGAAGTGCTCGTAACACCAAGTCTCAGTCATTGTTCAAATAAGTACAAGCTAGCAAGGGAAGGAGAGAAAGATAGAGGGAAAGTTTTTTTTTTTTTTGATTTTTTTTTTTTTTTTTTTTTTGAACAAGTTTAGGATGAAGTCAAGTAGTGCCGAAAGAGATGAGTCTTCAGTTGATGCTTGAAGATTGACAAGGATCCAGCATTCCGGATAGGGGGGAGAAGATTATTCCACCATCCAGGAATGGTGAATGAGAATGTTCTGGAGAGTGATTTTGAGCCTCTCTGTGATGGTACCACAAGGCGTCGCTCACTAGCAGATCTCAGACTTCTGGAGGGGATGTAGATTCGTAATAGTGAGTGGAAGTAGGAGGGTGCTGAGCCTGTGGTCGTTCTGTATGCAAGCATCAGTGTCTTGAACTTGATGCGAGCTGCCACTGGGAGCCAGTGCAGTGAGATGAAGAGAGGTGTAACATGGGTTCTTTTGGGCTCATTGAAGACCAGTCGTGCCGCAGCATTCTGAATCATTTGTAGAGGTTTGATTGTGTTTGATGGAAGACCAGCCAGAAGAGCATTGCAGTAGTCCAGCCTAGAAATGACAAGGGCCTGGACAAGAAGTTGCGCAGCATGCTCTGTCAGGAAGGGCCTGATTTTTCTGATGTTGTGTAGCGCAAACCTGCAAGATCGAGCAGTCTTTGCAATGTGCTCTTTGAAGGTCAGCTGGTCATCAAAGATTACACCAAGATTTCTGACTGAAGTTGATGGGGTAATTATTGATGTGCCTAATTGAATCGAGAAATCATGCTGTAGACTCGGAGTGGCAGGGATGACAAGAAGCTCAGTCTTTGCCAGGTTGAGCTGTAGATGATGTTCTTTCATCCATGCCGAGATGTCCGCCAGGCAGCCTGAGATCCGTGCAGCTACCGTTGGATCATCTGGTTGAAAAGAGAGATAGAGCTGTGTGTCATCGGCGTAGCAATGGTAGGAGAAGCCATGTGCCTGTATGATGGGTCCCAGTGATGTAGTGTATGTGGAGAAGAGGAGGGGTCCAAGAACCGATCCCTGAGGAACCCCAGTGACCAGTTGATGTGCTTTGGATACCTCCCCACCCCAGGCCACCCTGAAGGACCTACCGGTGAGATAGGATTCAAACCAGCGAAGTGGAATCCCAGTGATACCCAGCAATGGGAGGGTGGACAGGAGGATCTGATGATTGACAGTGTCAAAAGCAGCAGAAAGATCGAGCAGAATGAGGACTGATGATTTGGAATCGGCCTTTGCGACTCGCAGGGATTCAGTGACTGAGAGTAGCGCAGTCTCTGTTGAATGGCCACTCCTGAAACCTGACTGTTTAGCATCCAGTTTGTTGTACTGTGAAAGAAACAGTGAGAGCTGGTTGAAGACAACTCGTTCGAGTGTTTTCGCTACGAATGGAAGGAGAGAGACAGGTCTGTAGTTTTCTAAAAGAGAAGTGTTTAATGTAGGTTTTTTGAGCAGTGGGGTTACCCGGGCCTGCTTGAACGCTGTGGGGAAGATGCCAGTGCTGAGAGATGTGTTGATAATGTGTGCGAGTGCCGGTAAGAGTGTGGGAGAGATTGCTTGGAGAAGGTGAGAGGGGATTGGGTCAAGAGGACATGTTGTAGGATGGCTGGAGAGGAGAAGTTTGGATACTTCCACCTCGGTGAGGGGACAGAAGGAGAAGATGGGAGTTTGAGCAGTGGATGTGGTTGGTTGGAGGTCCTGTGTGTGTGGAGTTGTGAACTGGTTACCGATTGTTCTAGTTTTGTCGGTGAAAAAAGTGGCAAAGTCGTCAGCTGTTATAGAAGTGGTGGGCGGTGGAGGAGGGGGACAGAGGAGAGAATTAAATGTTCTGAAGAGATCACGCATGTCAGGAGCACTGTTGATCTTGTTGTGGAAGTGTGAGGATTTGGCAGTGTGGACTTCAGTAGAGAAAGACAAAAGCAAAGACTGATACCTAGTCAGGTCCGACGGATCGTTTGATTTGCGCCATTTTCTCTCTGCCGCTCTGAGTTTGGTCCGATGCTCACGAAGAACATCGGATAACCAGGGGTTAGAAGGGGCAGCCTGTGCTGGCCTGGAGGAGAGGGGACAAATGTCGTCTAGACAAGAGGTTAAGGTAGAGCATAAAGTGTCAGTAGCTGCATTCACATCCAGAGATGTGAAATGGGTAGGTGAGGGAAGAGAGGAGGATACTACAGAGGAAAGAAGGGTGGGGGAAAGGGAGCGTAGGTTACGTCTGAAAGTAACCGGTAAGGGAGCTGGTTGCACCTGGGTAGTAAAATGTAAGGTAAATGTAATGAAGAAATGGTCAGAGATATGTAGTGGTTGTACCAGAATGTTATCTGTAGTACAGTTGCGTGTGTAAATTAAATCAAGTTGGTTGCCTGATTTGTGCGTGCTAGTAGTGGTAAGGCGTTTGAGATCAAATGAAGCTAGGAGTGAATGGAAGTCTGTAGCATAAGGCCTGTCTAGGTGAATGTTGAAATCGCCAAAGACTAAGAGTGGAGTGCCATCCTCCATGAAAGAGGACAGCAGGCCGTCCAGCTCCTCTAGGAAGGTTGCTAGAATTTGACCAGGGGGACAATAGATTACTACTATCTGGAGTTTTATGGGAGCCGTTACAGTAATCGCATGAGATTCAAATGAGTTGTGATTGCCCAGGGGAGAGTGGGTTGAGTATTTCCAATTGTTTGAAATGAGCAGACCAGTGCCCCCACCCCAGCCAACTTGCCTTGGGGTGTGAGAGAAAGAGAAATTGTGAGAGAGAGCAAGCATTGGAAGATTTCTAAAATCCAAAAGTAAAAAGAATAACTTTTGCTTTTGTATTAGGAAATAAAGATGACCAAAAAATTGTGAATAATTAGTTTATTTAACAGCTGTGGTGGTGGTTACGGCTCGTAATCTGGCATCCTTCCATTCCATACAGTAATTAGTTTCATTTTCAGAAGGTGCGATGGTGGAGATATGCTTGTCATCAATGCATCCAACCACACTGGAAATCCTGAAGGAAATTCTGATTATTGGGTTACTTCCAGAGGTCAAAGAAAGATGTTATCAAGTGAACGTCATTTATCAGATTAGCCTCATTTAAACAGATTTCTACACCGTCGACCTACAGTCCTGTGATACTCCTCTTTGACGGATTTGTGCTCATGAAAAACAATCTCAGAATGAGTGAGAGGGATGCACACTTAACTTAAAATCTGCATACAGGACTTATAATGTGCTCTGCATCTCCGATGTTTTAAAGAAAACTACCATTTAAAATGGGACCGCTCAAATAATTATGCACATGAATACGGTGTAAAAATTTTTTATAATAAAATAAATAAAATACAGTATTTAGTCTTGTTTCCATGAAGGAAAAAAAAAACGAATTCAAGTGATTTTTTATTTTATTTAGCAAATTATCTGGCAATGCGGTAATAAATTAAAAATAGCCCATTCTTGTTTCCGTTTGCATTAAGATTATTTTTCTTACCCTATGGAGAACACTTTTATATTTTAACAAGACTAAATATCTAGATAATTTTTTATCTATAGAAAATGCATCTTCACTTAAGAATTTTTAAATCTTTGTACTTGAAATAAGACAAAAATACTCAGTAAGAAAAGCAATTTTGCAGCGTTAATGAATGAATGAGGTATTAAAACATCTCTTACACTTTAAAAAGGGGGAGGAGAAGGAAAGAAACTCTGGGTTTACCGAAGAAAACCTGCTCTCGACCAGGTTAGGTTCACAGCATAAGTTACCACAGTAACCGACTCTGAGTATAAGTTACCTCTCTTACAGAAACGGGCTTGACTTACCCTGCTTTCCCGGGTTTGACAAATCTCCCATTTTGAAACGGAAAACCCAGAGTTTTCCTCATTTCAGGGTTAACATACTCAGAGTTTTCACTTAACCTCCTTTCTGAAAGGGACCCTGTTGTTAACAAGCAGAATCACTGAAGAAAAGAGAAACACAAGAACTAAACACAAGAACTGACTTCAACCACATCCTTAGATGAAATCAACTGAAATAAAAGTCATTAAATCTCTCAAGATTTCAGTAGAAGATAATTAAACAACTCCACAAACATCAACAGCTTCATGCATTCTGGATTATCTTAAACAGAAGTTCTTTACTGAAAATTAAGGTTTAGAAGTGTTTTTTGTTGTTGTTTGTTTGTTTTTCTTTTTTCAACTTACTGTTTTGGTGAATAGTGTTTGCTTTAGTTGCCTCTTGACCCTTGACGTGTTAAGTACAAGTTTCTCTTTGGCTGTTACAATTGTGTTTATAAGCACATATGTGATGGCAAGGAACTTATGATGAAATTATTTTGCATGTTTGAGTCTCTGATTGCATTTTACCTAAATCTGTAGTGTTTTTATGATTTCTATATTATTGCAGTATTATTACATGAGATGACAATGTGAGAAAACGTTATAAACCACTTTTATAAGTATGGCTCATAAAAAAGTTTCAATTCTGGCAATCACAGACATGAAGAATCAGCATGTGAATCTCAGCAATGGTGAAAGTAAGAATAAAAAATACTAAGACAATGCAGCTGCATAATTTATTCATGTCGCAATGCATGCTGGGAGCCATGGATGAGTAATGATTGGTGCACCCAGAATGCAATGCAACATGAATCTGTCTGATGATCGTCACCATTGTTGAGATTCATATGCTGATTCTTGATGTCAGCGTGTCTAAACAGTACAGACATTCTAAACTGGTGTGCAAAGTGTTTTTAAAGTTAATCATATTTCATTAAAATGAAGTTGTGATCAATAACATAATCTAAATATATACAACACCACTGATGACATCAGTGAATCAGGCTACTGCATGACAACTACATCATTATCAAATAAAAGCCATAATCTGATTACATTTTCGCTTGGTTTTTCTTGCCATAACAAATGTTTCATAAACAAAATTACAGCAAAGAGAAAAAAACTAATGTTAAAAAGTTGAGGGTCAAGAGCTCAACTAAAGCAAACGCTTATCTCCACAATGGTGAATTCAAATTTTATTATTTTCAATAAACATTAAAATCTAAACCTCTGTTAATTCTTAATAAGAAATTTTTAGATGCATGACAAAAAAAGTCAAACTGGTTAGTAGTGAGTGAAGTTGGTGATGCTGTTTGTGGAGATGATTAATCATCTTCTGCTGAGATATTGAGAGATTTAATGTCTTTTATTTCAGTTGATTTCATCTAAGGCTGTGGTTGAAGTCAGTTGTAGATCTTGTTTCTCTTTTGTTCAGTGATTCTGCTTGTTAACGGCAGGTGTTCATCACTAATGCTCAATCGACACTTAATTAATCACATAATTATCCCATTAACTTTAACACTGCTTCAGTGTTACTTTAACACTTTTAGAGTGGGACCATATATGATCCGAGCAGTGTTAATTTAACACTCAGGATTTTACTATGAAAATGGTTTTAAAAAGCACATGGCGCCATAGTTTCATCACTTTACAGTGTCACATTGACCGTCTTTTTGCAGTAAAGGACCTGTCATACACTGTAAAAAAAAGTTCCGTAAAAAAACAGAGAACTTGCTGGCAGAAAATTACCAGGTCATTTTCTGTTAAATTTACGGACATTTCCTTCAACATTAAAACAGAAAATTCTGTAGATTTACATTTTCTTCTGTACCATAAACGGACAATACGTTATGCAGAAATTTCTAAAAAAATTATAGCATAGGCCTATCTTTAGCAGCAAATAAATACAGCACAATATATACAAATTGAACATGGTTTATTTTTACCTCATGTAAACATTCTTAAAAGTGCATTCAGTAGCTTGTATTTGCCTGTAACAGGTGAAGACAAAAATATTATGACATCAGTTAATTTAATAATGTGTAAAGCACCACAGAAAATGCTTGTATTGTGGAAAACTTTTTAGTTTTAAACAGCAACAGGCAGAAAAAAGAAAACATGAGCAGGTACTTGTACAATACTGGTGTTGCACCAAATAGTGGCCACAAAGATAAACTTCACTGTGAAGCAGTCAAGATTCAAATAATTTTTAGATACATGGGAAAACATTTATACAAAGACAGGGCTGTCATTAATAACAACTGCTATAGACTTATAGCATTTGAAAATAAAGAACAAAGATTCATGCACTCATGCCTGACATTTCAATGTGAAACTAAGAGAATTATACAATCTAAATTAAGAGCAGGGCTCCAAATGTTTGTGTGCTCTTAGTATCTCTTGCCATCTGCAAGCTTGAGGAAACCAAGTTGAGATTTGAAAAAAGCTCAGATTGTACATGGATTCTCAAAGTTGTTCATACATCTTGTTCATAGTCTTGGAAGCGTAGGTTCCCTTTGTCTGAACCTTTGACCCTCGTTCAGGATTTCTTCACAGGAAGACTGGAAATGATAAGAAATGAAATGAATGAACAGTACAGAGTAACATGCAGAACAGGTTGAGATTGAATTATCAAGTTCCAGTTCAAACATCGTTTATAAAATGCTAAACTTGCATTTCTAGTGGTCTCCAATTGCATCTGTCATGTGATCTTGTCAACAATGTTTTATGATCTACTTAAAAGGGTTACTCCACCCCAAAATGAAAATTGTCATTAATCACTTACCCTCATGTCGTTCCAAACCCGTAAAAGCTTTGTTCGTCTTCGGAACACAATTTAAGATATTTTGAATGAAAACCGGGAGGTTTGTTTCTGTCCCATTGTCTGCCAAGTGAATAACACTGTCAAGGCCCAGAATCACTGACAAGCTACACAATATAGCGTTCATTATCGCAGATGAATCGCCTTCGATAATGAACGTGATATTGTGTAGCTTGTCAGTGAAATTTGAAAATAGGTGATGGAGATTTACCACAAATCACAGAACCGGCTTTACTGACGAGATGTGCATGAATATCGCATGCGATATAATCGCCCAGCCCTAATGAAAAGCATTGTTAAAATAGTCCATCTGCCATCAGTGGTTCAATCTGAACTTTATGAAGTGGCGAGAATACTTTTTGTACGCAAAGAAAATAACGACTTTATTCAACAATTCGTCGCATCTGCGTCACACTGGTAGCCACAGCCATATCACCCTGCAGCCCAAGACTGGTTGCCCACTGAAGCTAAGCAGGGTTGAGCCTGGTCAGTACCTGGATGGGAGACCTCCTGGGAAAACTAGGTTGCTGTTGGAAGAGGTGTTAGTGAGGCCAGCAGGGGGTGCTCACCCTGTGGTCTGTGTGGGTCCTAATGCCCCTGTATAGTGACGGGGACACTATACTGTAAAAAGCACCGTCTTTCGGATGAGACGTTAAACAGAGGTCCTAACTCTCTGTGGTCATTAAAAATCCCATGACACTTCTCGTAAAGAGTAGGGGTGTAACCCCGGTGTCCTGGACAAATTCCCTCCACTGGCCCTTGTCTATCATGGCCTCCTAATAATCCCCATCCACTTGATTGGCTCTATGACTCTCCCTCCTCTCCACCTGTAGCTGGTGTGTGGTGAGCGCACTGGCGCCGTTGTCCTGTGGCTGCCGTCGCATCATCCAAGTGGATGCTGCACACTGGTGGTGGTTGAGGAGTGACCCCCCACATGATTGTAAAGCGCTTTGGGTGTATGGCAATATAAATGCATCATTCATCATCATTCATCATCACTAGCGCCATTTTGGAGAATATCCACTGGACGCAAACTGCGTACGCTGTTCTGTGTCAGCCGCACCACACAGATATGCTGTTTTTGTTAAATAACGACTTGTTGAATAAAGTCATTATTTTTATTTTCTTTGCATAGAAAAAGCATTCTCGTCGCTTCAAAGTTCAGATTGAACCACTGATGGCAGATGGACTGTTTTAACGATGTCCTTATACTGCGTTTCTGTGCCTTGACCGTGTAAAAACCCTTGCAGTCTATGGAAGATCAGAGAGCTCTCAGATTTAATAAAAAATATCTCAATTTGTGTTTCGAAGATGAACGAAGGTCTTATGTGTTTGGAACGACATGAGGGTGAATAATTAATGACAGAATTTTCATTTTTGAGTGAACTAACCCTTTGATTATTTTCAACTAACCAGAAACACAACAAAATGCTTTATACACAGTCTCATTATTATGTTCCTTACATTTGTATGAATTCCAGCGTAGGTGCCATTCTCCTCTGGATGTTTTATGTTTAAAATAAAATGAAGAGAATGTGTAGCTCAGCCACAATGGGGGAGGAAATTATAACTTCTTGAATGACAGCAATCTGGAATCACCAATAACAATAAACAAATAATAAATTATAAACATCATTGTAAATTCAGAAAGCCACTCCAAACATTGATTAAATCTTTGCAACACAAACAACTTCAATAAAGTCAACTGAATAAACGACTCAATAACTAATTTTTTGTCAGTATTGAACATCCCTAAAGGTAAATAAAAATGGAAGCATATGGGTAGCAAAATTCAATTTGAAATGTTCAATTTGAAATATGCAAAATGGCAATGTAGTTCTGTATTTTAAATTTACATTTTGCCATACATGTGTCCAAAATTTAGTGCAAAATGAAAATTCAGTTATATAAATTTAGATATGCCATTTTCTACACTAGTTTTAACATGCAAATAAAAAAAAAACATACTTTAACACTTTATAAGTTGCAAAATTAAAACGAAAATGTATTACACAGATTGATTAGATATGTTTAACATGTCCAAGCAAAAACTGTAGCAAAATTATCATTTAAATGCTGTTTTTCCTAAATGCATTTAGACTTGGGAGTTAGGACACTTGGGATTGCATTTTCATCATGTTATCGCGTGATAATTGTAGCAAAATGCAGTGAGAATTTGAGGATGCATTCTGAGCCAAAGGTGTAGTAAAAGGGTAGCAAAATGGTGTCCTAACTCCCAAGTCTAAATGCATTTAGGAAAAACAGCATGTAAATGATCATTTTAATACAGTTTTGGCTTGGACATATTATTGCAACTTATAAAGCGTTAAAATATGTTTTTATTTTGCATATTAAAACTAGTTTAGGAAATGGCAAATGTAAATTATATAACTGAATTTTCATTTTGCACTAAATATTGCACATATGTATGGGAAAACGTCAATTTAAATACAGAAATACATTGCCATTTTACATATTGCATTGCCATTTTGCATTTTACATTTCAGATTTAATTTTACTACGTTACCCATATGCTTGCATAAATAAAAACTGTAGTGTTAATAAACAAAACAGAATACAAACCCATGATAAGAATGCAGGGGGTGCTTGGGATGCACAATACAGCAGCAATAACGACCTGTCATTAGAAAAGAAAAGAAACACTATGAATGTCATGAACTGCTGTCCCTTTAAAACATGACTCACACCTGACACATCCCACCTCTTTACATCAGTCGAGACATTTTAACTTTTTAAGACTGTCACTATCTTCTTTTCTTGACAATTGCTTCTGTCCAGACTTGCTGTATGAAGGCATCACAGCGTCTAAACACAGTGTGTCACACCGTAACTTTAGATTCAACGTTATCACAGCTGCTTAACATTACCTCAGTAACGTCTAACTATGCCGGATGCTTTACGAACGCTCAGTAACCAATACATCCGCATCAACAACAATTAAAATCGTAATGATAACCTTTTATTAATAATTGCTCTGCCAGTTCTGTTAAGTGCAGCACAGCGCTCTAAACACAGTTGTACGTACTTTAGATTCAACGTTATCACAGAGCTTACATGTGACGGTCAGTAACGTTAATATGCCGAATGCTTTACGACCGCTCAGTAACAATACATTTGCATCAACAACAATTAAAAGTTGATAGACCTTTTATTAATAAAGCTTAACGTGAGCATCTGTAACACGTAACTTACCTCAAAATCGAGTTAGATGTGACGGTGTGCTGAAAATGTTGAATGCCACGGCTCCGACATTCATTTGCCAAACAAGGAAGACGTTTTCTACTAGGTTAAAACGTTACAGTTTGTTACATTTAGACAAAATATAATCTTACCACGAAAGTGTAATGAACGGTCTCCTCAAACCCGAAATCCGACTTTAAAACGAAATTTTTACAGAGACTATCTCCGTGAATAATGGCGTCTGCTTCAAGCACTGTTTTCGCGCCGAAAATGCAATGCTTTAATTCCCACAATGCAATACGGTAATTAAAAAAATACGGAAAAACACCTGTAAATACGGACTAAATACGGAATATTCCTTCACATTATTATGGTATATTTTACTGTATTTTTACAGACTTTTTTTACAGTGTAGTTTAATGAGTAGGAAGATGACATGATGCGACGCGAGGTTAGCTGCATTGAAAACAGATGAGCGCACATGTGCATAAACAGCTCCCGATCAGGGAGAAGTTCACAGGATTTTGTCCACAGAATGATAAAAGCACACGTTTTAACATATTATTTTATTATTTAACACTCAGTATTTTAACTTAAGGACTGCAAGCTATGCATACAGCGCCGGATATGAAAGGTTTTCTGGTACGCAAAATAAGTACTTTAAAGGAATTCCTTAGCTTATTGCCGTTACTGTGGCAGCCAACAACAGCACAGCTTAACCCTGCACACATTTTTATATTTAGTAATATTGAAAAAGTAAAAATACTGAAGATTTCAATTCAGTCTATATTTTTTACCCCGTTTTAACATGGATTTCTATGGAGATCGACCATAGCTGTTGGGCAAGATGGCGGATAACAATGGCGGCACATAATATCCGCATTCTGATTGGTCAGATCTCCTGTCAATCAAGCTCCCTGTGAACGGTCAATTGTCCCAATTAGAGCCACTCATTCACAAACTGCCTATCAAATTGGTGAAATTTGGTAATTCTGCCAAATCAAATAAGTGGCAATGGGTTTGTTATTTGACTGGACCTGGATAATTAGCCTAAAAATGTGGTATCTACAGACAGCTTATGCATATTTATGAGTTATGTTACATTAATGTGTTCAATGATGTGTCTCTAAAGTCATTTTTAGTCATTACAAAGATGAAATATGATGCATATTTGTATTGTCCACGGACAGCCTATCCTGAGGCACATTAAAATAATCTGGCATTTAACTGGCAAGAATAAGACAGAACAGTTAGATCTGATCAAGGATCAGAGCCAGAAATCAGTACAAAAAAGGTAGTGAGTTCTGACAGGAAAGACAATTTAATGTCAGGGCTAGACTGTAAATGATCAGCAGTCCTGTAATTATACAGTACACAACCTGGAATTTTCAGTATAATTCCAAGGAATTTTTAAAAAGAGAAATTTTTTTTATTTTTTATTTTTAGGCACACGCTGACATCAAGAATCAACGTATGAATCTCAACAACGGTGACAAACAGCATATTCAGATAAACAGATCAACTCAATATCACAAAACAAGTTACTAAAAATATCACAAAACAAGTTACTAAAAATATCACAAAAAAAAAACAAAGAAAAGTCAAAATAAAATACGTTACTAAGACAATTCAGCTCATAATTTATTCATGCCGCAATGCATGATGGGAGCTATTGATGAGTTTTGATTGGTGGCACTCAGAATGCACTGCAACATTTGGTGGTCACCATTGTTGAGGTTCTCACACTGATACTTGATATCTGTGTGCCTAAATGAAACCTTTTTTTTTTGCTGAAACTGATAAGATAAATCCAACTCAGAGATTCAGATCAAATAACAATGATGTTAAAACAAAACCAACACCATCTGAGCACCTATTTTCTTGGCTCTAATGTTAAAGAATAAAGGGTCAAAAGCCCAACTAAAGCAAACAGTGACCACTGTAATGGTAGCCTAAAACAACTGATTTTCTCCTTCAGTGATTCTTTGTTAACATCTGGGGCCTGTTTCAATAAGGAGGTTCAACCAACTCTGAGTTTAAACTTGAACTCAGAGTGGACTTACTCTGAGATGGGAAACTCTGAGTTTTCGGTTACAGAACAGCTGAATTGTGTTAGTTTACTCAACTCTTAGTAGGTTGACTCTGAGTTTAGCGCGTGCACCACAACTATGAAAAGTCATGATCAGTGGAGCTCCGAAATTATGATTCACCATGGCAACAGCTCCTGCCAAAAAGACGTCAGCGCGCATACTTCCGTCAATGCGTAACTTTAATTCTTAATAACTGTCAATAACTTAATAACTGTTATAATATCAGAGGTGAAAACTGTAAATTATTTAACTAATTTTCATTTTAATGGTATCCCATGGCCACAAAAAAAAAGAAAAAAAAAGGAAAAAGACAGAAGAAAGAAACAAGAACATGGCAGCAGCTAAAAATGAAGTATAAAAACACAATTCAATCAAGGTAAAGCTTTAAACATGAAAGGTTC
Organism: Aspiorhynchus laticeps; assembly: GCA_023376895.1. Lineage (NCBI taxonomy): Eukaryota > Metazoa > Chordata > Actinopteri > Cypriniformes > Cyprinidae > Aspiorhynchus > Aspiorhynchus laticeps. Next base: position 27,361,741 of record CM041814.1, on the reverse strand, counting down.
ATGGGTGTGGGCTAAATGACTTTACAAACATTTGACATTAAATATCATTCAATGTCTATTTCAACACGCTGCAGCTTTTTCCACATAGTCTAACACTTTTTTCACATAATTAAATATTCTCTAATCCAACCTGTTACATTTCTTAATTAGAGTAATAAAATTAACTACTGACATGTCGACAGCAAGAAGGCAGAGGGAGAACCTGCAGCAGCACCACTGACAGATGAAGAGGAGATGGTCAAGTATTGGAAGATTTCTAAAATCTAAAAGTAAAAAGAATAACTTTTGCTTTTGTATTAAGAAATAAAGATGACCAAAAAATTGTGAATAATTAGTTTATTTAACAGCTGTGGTGGTGGTTACGGCTCGTACTACCCCTCCATCTGGCATCCTTCCATTCCATACAGTAATCAGTTTCAGAAGGTGCGATGGTGGGGATATGCTTGTCATCAATGCATGCAACCACACTGGAGATCCTGAAGGAAATTCTGATTATTGGGTTACTTCCAGGGGTCACAGAAAGATGTTATCAAGTGAACGCCATTTATCAGATTAGCCTCATTTAAACCGATTTCTACACCACTGATCTACAGTCCTGTGATACTCCTCTTTCACGGATTTGTGCCCAGGAAAAAATTCTCAGAAAGAGCGTGAGAGTGATGCACACTTTCCTTAAAATCTGCATACAGGATTCAGAACTTATAATGTGCTCTGCATCTCCAATGTTTTAAAGAAAACTACCATTTAAAATGGTACTGCTCAAATAAATATGCACATGAATACGGTGATTTTTTTTTATAATAAAATAAATAATATAAGGTATTTAGTCTTGTTTCCATGCAGGGAAAAAAACTAATTTAAGTGATTTTTTATTTTATTTTGCTAATTATCTGGCAATGGGGTAAGAAATTAAAAATAGCCTATTCTTGTTTCCGTTTGCATGAAGATTATTTTTCTTACCCTATGGAGACAAATATTTTAACAAGACTAAATATCTAGATCATTTTTTCATCTATAGAAAATGCATCTTAACTTAAGAATTTTTAAACATTTGTACTTGAAATAAGACAAAAATACTCAATTTTGCAAGCGTGAATGAATGAATGAGGTATTTTAACTTCGCTAACACTATAAAAAGGGGGAGGAGACTCTGGGTTTACCAAAGAAAACCTGCTCCCGACCAGGTTAGGTTCACAGAGTAAGTTACCACGGTAACAGTATTATAACAGTAACACAAGCTTTTGTGAAAAAGGTGACGCCATGTGCAAGCGAAGTATGTTTGTGTGGGGAGTTTCTTGATCGCCAACTACTGGCCTGGCATGCATAACATAGTATTCATTAGCATAGTGGGTTTTTTTTGTCCAATGAAACCAATATTTTTGTTTAAATCTTACTTAATTTTTTGTGCTATTTTACTCATTGTGAATGAATAATTTGTAAGCATATAATTTGATTAATTCTAATAATTTTTTATGTGTTGAATTTAAATAATAATATTGCTTGTAATCTGTTGACACAATTTTATTGAGTAAATATAGTGTATCACTTTTTACAGTGTAGACAGGAAGTCTGTAACCAGGGATCATTATGAACCGGCAACCACCAAGGGGCTTGACTGAGGAAAGAAGGCCAAGGAGAGCAGAGAATTCGAGGATCAGGCTGGGCAATCTGAGTATGAGCCATAACCAAAAGGCAGATGGGGGCACAAAACAAAAGAAGGAAAAACACTCAGGAGCTCAGGAGACAGTTATCTGTCCTGTACTCAAAAAAATTAATTTTTCATCCATTTAGATTACATAGTTTTAACATAAATCAATAAACTTAATGTGATTCATATCCATCAGTCATACATGAATGAAACAGGTAAGATTTATGTAATAGTTCACAGCAAAGTCCCCACACTTCTCAGTGTTCATGTGTTTTCACACTACAGAATGTTAAAGTAGTATTGAAGCATTGTTGGAGTTAAGAAGATAATTATGTGATGATTGATCATTAATGATGAACAGCTGCTGTTATCAAGCAGAATCACCGAAGGAAAGAGAAACACAAGAACTACAACTGACTTCAGCCACAGCCGAAGATGAAATCAACTGAAAAACAAATACATTAAATCACTCAAGATCTGATTAAACAACTACACAACCTGCACTTCTGAACAATATAAAACACATGACAGGCAAATGAAAATATAGTCACATGTATTTATTGCAAAAACTGACCATAAAAAGCAGTATAAAAGTATTACAAACAAGTCGTGTTGCATTCCAAGTCTTCTAAAGCCATACGATATCTTTATGTGAAGAACAGAGTAAATCATAAGGTTTTAATCACTGAAAATGATCCTGCTCCCTTAAAGCGCTCATATCTGTGCTACTAGAGGTAGTAATACTCTGGATCGTGTTTATAGTAACATTAAACATGCATATAAAGCTGTTGCACTTTCGCATTTGGGTCTGTCTGACCACCTTTCCTTGAGCCTGACCCCTGCTTACACACCTCTTATAAGGACTACCAAGCCATGCACTAAAATCATTAAAACGTGGCCTGAAGGTGCTCTCACTCAACTGCAGGATTGCTTTGCAAACACTTGCTGGGATTTGTTCTATCAAGAGGACTTGGAGAACTTTACAGAGACTGTGCTTTTCTATATTAAGTGCTGCATGGACAATGTTACAGTTGACAAATACATCCGGATATTTCCAAACCAAAAACCCTGGATGACGAGCAAAGTACATTGTCTCCTCAAGAAACGTAACATCGCCTTTAGGTCAGGGGATGAGGCACAGTATAGCACTGCTAGAGCTGACCGTAGAAGAGGCATCAAGGAGGCAAAGGATGACTACAGAAGGAAGACCGAGGTCTACCTGGAGCAAGACAACTCACGGAGCATGTGGCAAGCAATTCAGAATATTACCAAGTACAAACGCAGTACAAACAGCGATCCAAATGGGGATGCCTCACTGTGCGAGCAGCTGAACTGCTTCTTTGCCCGGTTTGAGGCAAACATGCCTGTCTTATCATCTTTTCCCCCACCTGACTCTGGTTCCCACGTACTCACGCTGCAGGAACATGACGTGAGGCGAGTGCTGAAGGCAATAAACCCTAGGAAGGCTACCGGACCCGATGGAGTGCCTGGTAAAGTGCTCCAGACCTGTGCTGATCAACTCACCGGGGTTTTCACTAGGATCTTTAACATCTCCCTGTCACTGGCCATCGTTCCATACTGCTTAAAATCTGCCACCATCATCCCAGTCCTCAAAAAGCAAGATTCTACAGACTTGAACAACTACAGGCCAGTTGCTCTTACTCCCATTATTATGAAGTGCTTTGAAAAAACTGGTCGTATCATATTAAGGCAAGCCTCCCTCCATCCTTTGATCCATATCAGTTTGCCTACAGAGCTAAACGAGCCACCGGAGATGCCATTGCCTTGGCTATCCACTTTGCTCTGCACCATCTGGAACACCGGCAGACCTATGTAAGGATACTTTTCATTGACTTTAGCTCTGCTTTTAATACCATCGTACCAGACATTCTCATGGACAAACTGTTGTACCTGGGCTTTCACCAAACCATCTGTACATGGATCAAGGACTTTTTGACGAACCGTTCTCAACATGTTAAACTTGGTTTCCACAAATTGACATCCATTAAAATGAACATTGGAGCCCCCAGGGCTGTGTACTGAGCCCGGTCTTGTACACCCTGTATCCACATGACTGCTCACCTGTCCATCCTTCTAACTCCATTATTAAGTTTGCGGATGACATAACCGTAGTTGGACTCATCTCAAATGGAGATGAATCTGCATTCCGAGAGGAGATCCACAGACTGGCGGCCTGGTGCTCAACAAACAGCTTGGTTCTGAACACCTCTAAAACCAAAGAACTGATAGTGGACTTCAGGAAGAAGCGAGAATCAGTCCCTGCCCTACTTTACATCAATGGAGAACGCGTGGAGAGAGTGGAGACCTTTAAGTATCTAGGGGTCCTCATATCTAACGATTTATCCTGGGCAGCCAATACCACCGCTATAGTTAAAAGAGCACGACAGAGACTACACTTCATTAGGGTGCTTAGGAGAAATAATATGGACAGGAGACTACTCATCCGCTTTTATCATGCAACAGCTGAGTCTGTTCTGACCTACTGTATAACAGTGTGGTATGCAGGCTGCTCTGCGGTTGACAAAAGGAGACTGCAGGGAGTGGTGAGAACGGCAGAGAAAATCATTAGCTGCCAGTTGCCATCTTTGGAGGATGTTGCCTCAACACGCTATCTTGGTAGGGCACAAAACATCATACGAGACCGCTCCCATCCCGGTCATGGTCTGTTTGAATTGTTGCCATCTGGCAGACGCTACAGATCAGCCAAAATTCACACAAGCAGATTTAGAGACAGTTTCTTTCCGAGAGCTATAAACATCCTGAACAGTTATTTACACTAAAATGTCATTGCACACTGATCAGTTAATATGCTGCTCTACAATTGTTGCACTTTAAGATAACCCTGTCTTGTCTCTGTCATTATATTATATTCAGATGTTTTTGTGTTTTTACACCATAGAGGTGCTTTAAGAATTTCGTTGTTTGCTTTGCTTGCAATGACAATAAAAGCTATTCTATTCTATTCTATATCTAATTCAAAGAGATACTCCTGAACATTAGCATGATGCAATCAGTCACAAGACACACAAGGCTTCTTCTGCTGGCAATTTTTTAATTTGCACACAAGCTGCACACAGGATCTGAGCTTTATGGCAGATAGAGATGGTGATCATGTCTATTCCTCTCACAAATCAACATTGTTTGCCTCAGAAGACTTAATAATATATGTAGACTTAATAATAAAATAACTTATGACTGTATATTTATCTGCCTTTTATATCCGGTGTTTTATTGACAAATGGTAGGTTTAGGGCAGGGGTCACCAAGTTCGGCCCTGGAGGGCCGGTGTCCCTGCAGAGTTTCGCTCCAACCCTAATCAAACACACCTGAAGCAGCTAATCATGGTCTTACTAGGTATAATTGAAACCAGTGTTGTATCTGAGTCCAGTGTCCGAGTCCATTGTCGAGTCCTAGTAGTTAATCAATTGAGCAGAGGTGGGACTTTCAAAGAATTAAAGAGTTAAAGTTAATGAGATAATTAAGTGACTAATTACATGATGATTGTGCGTTAGTGATGAACACCTGCTGTTATTGAGAATCACAGAGGATCAGATGTTGATGTTTTATTGGTTAAAATGATGCCACCATCATGGAGAGCAGTGTTTGCTTTAGTTGGGCTCTTGACCCTTGACTACTGCCTTTCGTGTCTGCATATTGACGGCAAAGGTTTCTTATTTAAAGCAATGGCAAAAAAATTAGCAAAAAATTATGCTAAAGGGCTACCCTGTGCGTCAAAAAGTGATTCCAAGTGGTCCTAACCAAGCAACAATATGTGACAAGTTGGGAGTGAGAATGTGTTGTTTTGAAAATCTAAAAGTGCACAACGTTTTCTGTAAGCGGTATGGTTGGTGTAAGGTGATAGAAAATACAGTTTGTACAGTATAAAAACCATTAAGCCTATGGAGAGTCCCCGCAAACAACCAATACCAACGTGCGTGTGTGTGTGTGTGTGTAAAAATACAGTACATGTCATTGAGCAGCTTTGTAAATAAACATAAATGCTATGTCAGATGCAGTTTTTGTTCCACCTTTGCTATGAAGTCACTATTATTTGTATAGCGCTTTTAACAATGCAAATTGTGTCAAAGCAGCTTTACATCAGCTTGATATAATGAAAAGATGAAAAGATGAAAAGATGGCTTTTGTTGATGTTGAAAGAAAATTTCCTGGGAACAGTCTATTGTGATTGTTTGAAGTCATGTATTTGAGATATAAGCATAGACAACAGGACTGTTGGCTGGTGCTATCGATGATTCTCAGTACAAAGACTTTGTCAGTCTAGAAATAGCTTAGATGTCCTGAGAGCTTGGTGACCTGCCTGACCAGGGTGGCCAAGCATGGCTCGTTAAAATGTGTATATTGGGCAACTGTTTGTTTCTCTGGGTCCATGCTGGCCAGAGTGTGATGTCGCTGCACATACTGACAGGATTTATGAAACGGGGAAACACAGACAAGCAGAAAACTAAGAATCCCAATGCTGTAAGATTAACTCAGAGCTCTTGAAATCTTTCTAATATTTAATAAAATCAGTACATTCCAACATATTTTTGGTAAATTACACAAATGTCCATAAACTGGGTCAGGATGCAAGGTTAGTCACAATGTCATAAACAAGGTCCTGTTGTGCCCTTAGATTTTCCATATGTGAAAAACATTTGTTGCTCTTATTATTTCATTATTTTAACCATGAACATTAAGACTGTCATGGAAATGGTTTGTGATGATTTGCAATTGGCATGACATCACTTGTAATAAGTTGTGGTGAAACAAAGCCCAATTAACCTGTGTAAGATAATTGGCCCCTTGGTGATGTCAAATGTCTCTCTTGGTCAACTCAGACCTTAAGCCTGTGTCTCTTGAGTGCTATTTGGTGTGTTTTTAGCGAGATGAAAGTAAGTTTGACCCAGACTATAGTTATAGCAACAGAAACACAAAGGGCCCTTGGGATTAATCTAGCCAAGTAAACAGTCCAGTAATGAGGAATGAGTTAGAGCTGCTGAGAGAATTTTTTTTTGTTTGTTTCCTCAAATATGGAAACTGATTTCTGCTCTACAGAGTTCACAGGCCTACTCATGATTAGGCCTGCAAATACTCTGACTACCATGAGACAAGCTAGTGAGATGAAAACATACACTGTAAAAAATTGCTGTAAAATTTACAGTGACTTACTGGCAATTTTGGTTGCCAGTAAGACTGTAAATTTACAAAAGTTCTGTAAATCAATAATTACAATTCTACTGTAAAAATACAGCAAACTCTTGCATGCTGTAAAATTGTTGTGATGGTTGTAAACATTTGGTAAACTCATTTCATTTGAGTCCACTGAGAAGGAATATTTCTTAATATAAAACTGCAAACAATTAATTTGTAATAGTAAAGCTAATAAAAACATGACTTTAACTCATTGCAGTTTATCATCAGCTATAGCACACATTTATGTGCTAAAGCACTTAACAAAGAGAGCATCACTATATCAGCAACTCTACAGTTACGGTCTTTAAATAAAGCAGGAGAACATCAGTGCTTGTGTCTCATCATTGACTGAAGCACGGGCTCTACTCTCCACCACAATGGTGACCCACAAAACTACATTAACCTAACAGATCTCTCTTGTGCAAAATAATACAGTTCAGTTAATTATTTACTCTCCTTATAGATAACACCTGCTGTTAACAAGCAGAATCACTGAATGAAAGAGAACCGAGAGCTACAACTGACTTCAGCCACAGCCTTAGATGAACTCAACTGAAATACAAGACGTCATTAACCTGTTAACCAGCACCCCCCATCTTGGGAATCACAGCTGAAAATGACTAACTAACTTAAAATGGTAACAGTTCCTGACTTCAGTGTGTCACACACACAATTTTGGTGTATTTGGAAAGAAGACCCTTTGGGCTTTACTATCCATCATCCAGAGTTGACAATGCTCAAAAATATAAAAAGTTATAGACACTGAAGTGCCTTGATAAAAATTGTACCACACTGAATTTTTTTTTTTTTATTTCATATAAAAATACATGAAATCAGTCCTGGAGCAATCCAGAAAACTAATGGGTTGAAAGTCACATGTCTCATGAGTTTATATTTCAAATCTGAAGAAGATACCATGAAAAATGAGAGTCCTGCAGCCATTTTTCTAGTCCCCCCCCCCTCTGTTTGAGGAAAAATATTTACCGAATTATTGAAGGGTTCTACTACAAACTATTTAGTCATTATACATGCCACTGCAGTTTTTCAATTATAAAACAGTAGACAGAATCTTAGACATCGTATCAGTGATTTATTTGAGCACTAGAAAAATACAATAAGAATAATTTTTGAGTGATGAAAAAAAAAACAATTATAATAAAAAAAAATAACTTAAGTACATACTCTAATTTCCTGACATATAGATGCTCCTGTATATCAGTAATCACAGGCTGAGGATCATTCATACAGATGCTAATCATACAGATGGCCGCCCATATTGTCAATAATCACATTATAATGGCCTTTTATATAGACTGCATTCACACTGATATCTGTGAACGGTCAGTAATTACATGCTGATTATCAGCCATACAGATGGTAATCATACAGATACAGGCAATTCCCCACAAAACAAGCAAACATATATGAAAAATGTTGAAAAAAGAAAAGAAAAAAAGGATTATTTGTGCAAAAAAGATCGCTAAGTTACGCCCCCATCAGATGACAGGTGCGAAACAGCGTGCGTCACGCGCCGTCATGAGGGAGCGCCAGAATTCAAATAAAAAAATTCTGTGTATCTTTGAATTTTTGTTTTTTTGGATGATCTCATTCTGTTTGGGACATTGCCTGCTACAAAATCATGCTGTTTTTTTACCACCAAGACGCTGGTTTTGAGCGTAATTTGTTCCATAACGGACACAAACAATAACTCTCCCTGAAGAGAAGAGACATAAACAAAGGAGTAACGATCCAAATTACAACTTTATTGTTTCTTTGGACTAAAAGTGCTCTTTAAGATGTTGGTTCGTGGACCCTTATCTTTCAAACTAAACCGGGATTTACAGCAGTGGATAAGTTTAAGAGTCGTTATCAGGATGAATCTGGCATGTACTGCAGTTTTTTTATACATGTTTTGATGTGTACTGCTTACATAAATTTAGCAAATACATTCCTTTATAAGCTTTCTATCAAAAACAGTGATCTATCGTCGATGCTTGAGGCTTAGACCTTCAAAATGATATATAGTTTGTCAAGATTAATTTTGTCCCATTTCATCTAATCTATTTGAAAACAATGACATGTGCAAACAAAGAGCTTTCAGTGCGCTGGCGTCCTGGTGCATGTTAACAGGTTAAATCTCTCAAGATCTGATTAAACAACTCCACAAACAGCATTACCAGCTTCACACATTACAATTTGTCTTTATTTCTGTCATATGTCTATACAAACTATTTCAGAATTAACCGAAGTTTAGTTGTTTTATTCACCATTGTAGCGATCAGGGGTTGCTTTAGTTGGGCTCTAGCTTTTTTTCTGGCTGCTGTAACTGTGGTTGTAAAGTACATTTGTTATAGTAAACAAAACCAAGAAAACTTGTGATTATGTGCTTTTGATTAACTATCGATAATGATATGATCATTATCTAGTGGCTTGATTTGCTGATCTTATTCAGAGGCAGATCTTTAAAGACATGGTGTGGATTGTGTTTTGTGAACCAACTGCTACTGAAACAAATTAAAAACATCTTATGCTCAAAAGCTTTAGTACTACGTGAACATTTAGACACACAGAGACATCAAGAATCAGCGTATGAATCTCAACAACGGTGACAATCAACAAAATAAATAGATCAACTCTGAATATCACAAAACATGCTACTAAAACTCAACACACACACAAAAAGCAAAAATAAAAGCACATGGTAAGAATTAAAGACAATAAGTGGACAATTCATTGGTATAATTTATCCATGCAGCAATGCATGCTGGGAGTCATGGGTGATCTTTGTATACTGTGCTGGTACCCAGTCAAGTCAAGTCAAGTCAAGTCACCTTTATTTATATAGCGCTTTTAACAATACAAATTGTGACAAAGCAACTGCACAATATCAAAATGGGAAAATAGTGTCAATAATGTAAAATGACAAGATTAAACACTAAATTTTCAGTTAAAGGCATTTCATTGTTGAATTCAGTGATGGCATCGTCCAGCTCAGTTCAGTTTAAAATGTTTCTGTTCAATCAAGTCGACGATATAGCTGGAAATGAAGTGTCCCCAACTAAGCAAACCAGAGGCGACAGCGACAAGGAACCAAAACTCCATTGGTGACAAAACGGAGAAAAAAACCTTGGGAGAAACCAGGCACAGTCGGGAGGTCATTTTTCCTCTGGCCAGACGACACAGCAGTTCAATTCCAACTGCTGCAAAGTCAGATTGGATGGCTCAACTGGTTCCCGAGATCTTTTCCTGATGGCTGTCTAGGTGACGGGGTCCTCACTGGGGGGTTTGTCTCTGGGGCTCATCTAGGTGTCCTGGTCTCCGCTGACGTTCAGGGCTGTAGAGGTCGTCTCTAGGTGCTGATCCACCATCTGATCTGGTGACTGCAGTGACCTCGGAATAAGAAAGAAATAGACTAATATTAGCGTAGATGTCAATCTTTTTACGATGTAACAAGTACATCATGTGCTATGGGAAGTGTTCCCGGTTGATCTAATTATTTATTGATTGCAGAAAAAAAGTTCAAATTTATTGAAGCTTCATTGCAGCATGAAGCTTTTGATTGTCACCACTGTTGAGATTCATATGCTGATTTTTGATTACTGTGTTTGTCTAAATGATGCCGTAGTACTAAAAGTTTTGTACATAAGGTGTTTTTAAAATCCTTCTGTAGCTGTTTGACATATCAGGCAGGGTCATATAGCCATTGTAAATAAAACCAAACGAACAAAAAAAATCCACACCATATCTTAAAAGATCAGCCTGTGAGTGAGATTACTGGATCAGGCTATTAGATCATGACTATATCATTATCAATAATCAATCAAAAGCACATAAGTTTTCTTGGCTTTTCTTGCTATAACAAATGTGCTTTACAAGCACAGTTACAACAACCACAAAAAAGTTAAGATTAAAAATCAAGGGTCAAGAGCCCAACTAAAGCAAACCCTGATCGCCACAATGGTGAGGTCAAACAAAACGTTTTCAATAAAACATCTAAACCTCTGTTAATTGTCAAATAATTTTTATAAACATATGACAGAAATAAAGTCAAATTGTAATGTGTGAAGCTGGTAATGCTGTTTGTGGAGTTGTTTAATCAGATCTTGAGAGATTTAATGATGTCTTGTATTTCAGTTGAGTTCAACTAAGGCTGTGGCTGAAGTCAGTTGTAGTTCTTGTTTCTCTTTCATTCAGTGATTCTGCTTGTTAACAGCAGGTGTCATCTATAAGGAAAGTAAATATTTAACTGAACTGTATTATTTTGCACAAGAGAGATCTGTTAGTTTAATAGTTTTGTAGGTTAGTTTTGTTAGTTTTGTTAGTTAGAAAATAACTTTAAAAATTTAAATTTTTAAAACTTTAAAATAGTTTTGTTAGTTTTGTAGGTCACCATTGTGGTGGAGAGTAGAGTCTGTGCTTCAGTCAATGATGAGCCACAAACACTGATGTTCTGCTGCTTTATTTAAAGACAGTAACTGTAGAGTTGCTGATACAGTAATGATCTCTTTGTTAAGTGCTTTAGGACATGCATGTCAAGTCACCTTTATTTATATAGCGCTTTTAACAACACAGATTGTGTCAAAGCACTTAATCTGCTACTTCTAGCTTTTGATTCAGAAATGCACAAATGTTTGCCGAGTAACAATATTGCAATTGCTCAGAAGCAAATTACTTTGAATTAGTAGAAGGGTCAAGAGCCCAACTAAAGCAAACACTGATATCCATGATGGTGGCGTCATTTTAACCAATAAAACATCAACATCTGATCCTCTGTAATTCTCAATAACAGCAGGTGTTCATCACTAATGCACAATCATCACATAATTATTCACTTAATTATCTCATTAACTTTAACTCTTTGAGGACTTGAAAGGAATGACTTGGTTCCTCCTTTGGTGAAATCAGCTGCTGAGTTCATGGGTGGAATAAACATGTGGATGGACTTTAACGTTCTGACCCCTGGACTTTACACCGCTGCCAAACGCTGGGTCAAAACAACCCAACCGCTGGGTTTGTCCCTTTTTAACCCAGCACTGGGTTAAATTTAACCCAGCATTTTTTAGTGTATGTAGGTGTTCCCATAGTGTCAACACCATGTCACAGCACTGAAGTTCCCTCAAAAGGAATCCTTATATAATTGTTGATTGAGCAAAAGAACCAAATTCCAATCTTTATTCCAGGGGTCATCAAACTTGATCCTGGAGGGCCGGTGTCCTGCAGAGTTTAGCTCCAACTTGCCTCAACACACCTGCCTGGAAGTTTCAAGCAGTGTTGTGTCCGAGTCCAGTGTCGAGTCCTAGTAATTAATCAATGGGTTTTATTTAACCCAGCATTTTTTAGAGTGTACAGTGTGTGCATAATTATTAGGCGAGTCAATATTCTGATCATATTTTTTTAAGCACTTTTACCAATTCCAAACTGCATCAATCATGCTAACTATTAATTTTGTTTATGATCATATTTTATAATTATATAATCAACAAGAACTGGAGATGAAAAACGCTTACTGATGCTCCAGAAGGAAACACAATACATTAAAAGTCAAGCAGCACACATCAAAACATGTATAAAAAAACCGCAGTACATACCAGATTCATCCTGATAACGACACTCAAACGTATCCACTGCTGTAAATCCCGGTTTCGTTTCAGAGATAAGGGTTCACGGAACAACATCCCATAGAGCAATTTTAGTCCAAAGAAACAACAACGTTGTAATTTGGATCGTTATTCCTTTGTTTACGTCTCATCTCTTCAGGGAGAGTTATTGTTTGTGTCCGTTATGGAACAAATTACGCTCACAAACAGCGTCTTGGTGGTAAAAAACAGCATGATTTTGTAGCAGGCAATGTCCCAAACAGAATGAGATCATCCAAAAAAAAAAAAGTCAAAGATACACGGAAGATTGTTTATTTGAATTCTGGCGCTCCCTCGCGACGGCGCGTGACGCACGCTGTGACGCACCTGTCATTTGATGGGGGCTTAACTTAGCGATCTTTTTTGCACAAATAAACCTTTCTTTTTTTTCTTCTTCAACAGTTTTCATATATGTTTGCGTGTTTTGTGGGGAATTGCCTGTATCTGTATGATTAACATCTGTATGGCTGATAATCAGCATGTAATTACTGACTGTTCACAGATATCACTGGTTAACAGGTTAATCAGATCTTGAGAGATTTAATGTATTTTATTTCAGTTAATTTTATCTAAGGCTGTGACTAAAGTTAGTTGTTGTTCTTGTTTCTTTTTCTTCAATTATCACTCAATTAATCACTTAATTACTTAATTGCAATGTTTATCTTATTTTAGCGAACTCAACTGAAATAAGTTCAGAGCACTCATAACTGTTAGTTTTAAAAACTTAAATATTTAAGGCAATCAGTTTCCTCAAACGGTTTGAGTTAACTTGTCGGGTTTTTAAGGCAATCAGTTTAGTCAAACGGTTTGTGTTATCCTAACTTGTTGGGTTGTGAACTCAACTGAAATAAGTTCAGATAACTCATAACTGTTAGTTTTAAAAACTTAAATATTTAAGGCAATCAGTTTCCTCAACACTGTAAAACCCAACAAGTTAGGGTAACTCAAACCGTTTGAGTAAACAAATTCCCCTTGACTTAAACCATGTAAGGTTTAAAACTTGCAGTTAAGTAATTAAGTGATTAATTAAGTGCTGATTGAGCATTAGTGATGAACACCTGCTGTTAACAAACAGAATCACTGAAGAAAAGAGAAACACAAGAACTACTACAACTGACTTCAGCCACAGCCTAAATAGATAAAATCAACTGAAATAAAATACATTAAATCTCTCAAAATCGGATTTAACATCCCCACAAACAGCATCACCAGCTCCACTTATTAATAACCAGACTGACTTTATTTCTGTCAGACATCTACAGAAGATCTTATTGAGAATTAACTAAGGTTTAGATGTTGATTTAGTTTCATTTGAAGTAACCATGTTAGAGATCAGTGTCTGCTTTAGTTGAGCTCTTGACCCTTGACTTCTGTGTTTGTGTTTTTTTTTTTTTTCTGGTTGTTGTAACCATGTGTTCTTCGAGCATATTTGTTACAGTATTTGATCAGTAGTTGGTTGTTATATATTTATAATGACAATCATCTATTAGTGAACTGATCTCATTGAGAGTGAACATAGATTCATTGTGTGTCTAATATCTGGTTAAATGGATGTTGTATTGATTATGGTAAGAGCCAGTGGTTCTGTGACAGTCAGTTAATATAAAGGACTTTCCTAGCAGTTTGTCCACAAAAAGTTTTTCTCTATGGCAGTAACTAGACTCACACAGACATCAAGAATCAGCTTATGAACCTCAACAATGGTGACCATAAAAATAAAAAAAAATCATGGGAGCCATGGATGAGTTTGTACTATGCTAGTACCCAGCATGCATTGCAGCATTATTTTTTTATTTTTTTTTTATGGTCACCATTGTTGAGGTTCATAAGTTGATTCTTGATGTCTGTGTGAGTCTAAGTGCTACCGTAGATGAATTTTTTTTGTGGACAAACTGTTTGGCAAGTCCTTTATATTAACTGTCTGTCACAGAACCACTGGCTCTTTGAATCACTTTTACTATAATCAATACAACATCCATTCAATCAGAGATTAGACACACAATGAGTCTATGTTCACTCTCAATGAGATCAGTTCACGCATAGATGATTGTCATTATAAATATACAACAACCAATTACTGATCATTTTCTCTGGGCTTTTGAGCTGTAACAAACATGTTCGAGAAACACAGTTACAACAACCAGAAAAAAAACGAGATCACAGAAGTCAAGGATCAAGAGCACAACTAAAGCAGACACTGATCTCTAACATGGTTACTTCAAATGAAACTAAATCAACATCTAAACCTTAGTTAATTCTCAATAAGATCTTCTGTAGATGTCTGACAGAAATAAAGTCAGTCTGATTATTAATAAGTGGAGCTGGTGATGCTGTTTGTGGGGTTGTTTAATCAGATCTTGAGAGATTTAATGTATTTTATTTCAGTTGATTTTATCTAAGGCTGTGACTAAAGTTAGTTGTTGTTCTTGTTTCTTTTTCTTCAGTGATTCTGTTTGTTAACAGCAGGTGTTCATCACTAATGTACAATTATCACTCAATTAATTACTTAATTAATGCTTTAGTTGTGCTCTTGACCCTTGACGTCTGTGTTAGTTTTTTTTTCTGGTTGTTGTAACCATGTGTTCTTCGAACATATTTGTTAGAACTCAAAAACCCAGAGAAAATTATCAGTAGTTGGTTGTCATATATTTATAATGACAAACATCTATTAGTGAACTGATCTCATTGAGAGTGAACATAGATTCGTTGTGTGTCTAATCTCTGGTTAAATGGATGTTGTATTGGTTATAGTCAAAGTGATGCTAAGAGCCAGTGGTTCTGTGACAGTCAGTTAATATAAAGGACTTTCCTAGCAGCTTGTCCACAAAACATTTTCCTCTATGGTAGTGATTAGACTCACACAGACATCAAGAATCAGCTTATGAACCTCAACAATGGTGACCATTAAAAAATAAAAATATGTTGCAATGCATGCTGGGTAATAGCATAGTACAAAACTCACCCATGGCTCCCAGCATGCATTGCTGCATGATTTCTTATTTATTTTTATTTTTTTTCTTTAATGGTCACCATTGTTGAGGTTCATAAGCTGATTCTTGATTCATAGATGAAAACTTTTTTTGCAAGTCCTTTATATTAACTGATTGTCACAGAACCACTGGCTCTTAGCATCACTTTTACTATAATCAATACAACATCCATTTAACAGGAGATTAGACACACAATGAATCTATGTTCACTCTCAATGAGGTCAGTTCACTAATAGATGATTATCATTATAAATATATAACCAACTACTGATCATTTTCTCTGGGTTATTGAGTTGTAACAAATATGTTCGAGGAATACATGATTACAACAAACAGAAAAAAAGAAGAAATATATATAAAAAAAAAAAAACACAGAAGTCAAGGGTCAAGAGCCCAACTAAAGCAGACACTGATCTCTAACATGGTTACTTCAAATGAAACAATAAATCAACATCTAAACCTTAGTTAATTCTCAATAAGATCTTCTGTAGATGTCTGACAGAAATAAAGTCAGTCTGGTTATTAATAAGTGGAGCTGGTGATGCTGTTTGTGGGGTTGTTTAATCAGATCTTGAGAGATTTAATGTATTTTATTTCAGTTGATTTTATCTAAGGCTGTGTCTAAAGTTAGTTGTTGTTCTTGTTTCTTTTTCTTCAGTGATTCTGTTTGTTAACAGCAGGTGTTTATCACTAATATACAATTATCACTCAATTAATCACTTAATTACTTAATTGCAATGTTTATCTTATTTTAGCGAACTCAACTGAAAAAAGTTCAGAGCACTCATAACTGATAGTTTTAAAAACTTAAATATTTAAGGCAATCAGTTTCCTCAAATGGTTTGAGTTAACTTAACTTGTCGGGTTTTTAAGGCTATCGGTTTACTCAAACCGATAGCCTTATATATCTTCTTTACTGTATATCTACTGTATATCTACTGTATATCTTTACTGTATATCTTCTTTACTGTAAAACCCCACTGTAAAACCCAACAAGTTAGGGTAACTCAAAAAGTTTGAGTTACCCTAACTTGTTGGGTTTTACAGTGGGGTTTTACAGTAAAGAAGATATACCCGACAAGTCATGGTAACTCAAACCGTTTGAGTAAACCGATTGCCTTAAAAACCCAAGTTAGGTTAACTCAAACCGTTTGAGGAAACTTATTGCCTTAAACCATTTAAGTTTTTTAAACTAGCAGTTATGAGTACTCTGAACTTATTTCAGTTGAGTTCACTAAGTAATCAAGTGATTAATTAAGTGCTGATTGAGCATTAGTGATGAACACCTGCTGTTAACAACCAGAATCTCTGACAGAAAGAGAAACACAAGAACTACAACTAACTGAAATCAACTGAAATAAAATACGTTAACTCATGCTTTCTGCTTATAACATTTGAATAAACACCATGAAGTGGTCTCTCTTTGGTTTATTGATAGACATTCAGCTTTTACAGAGCTGCAAAAAAAAAAGTCATCTCAAACAAATGCCACTGTAGAGCTTAAATATTGGGGGAAAAGAAGGAGTGTATTAACTTGGGCTTTTAGACATGAACACTTATCATATGATCCTCAACAGTGGTGACAAAAATTATTCATGCTGCAGTGCATGATGGGAGTTTTTACTATGGTGTTACCCAGAATGCATTGTAGCATGAAGAATTTTGTTGATTGTCAACATTGTTGAGATTCATATGCTGGTTCTTGATGTCTGTGTGTGTCTAAATCAGGGGTCACCAAGTTCGGTCCTGGAGGGCCGGTGTCCCTGCAGAGTTTCGCTCCAACCCTAATCAAACACACCTGAAGCAGCTAATCAAGGTCTTACTAGGTATAATTGAAACCAGTGTTGTATCTGAGTCAGAGAGAGATCTGTGCTCTGCAGCTATTAGCTGTTTTATATGATGAGTTAGTCGTCATGAGCTGACATTGTTAAAATCAAATTATCTTTTTTTAAGTTCATTTATGTATGTTTAGGTTTTGTGTAGTCAACCCTGTGAAACTCCTGCATGCAAACAAAGTGTTGCTCTAAAAGTTAGTGAATTAATTGTAAATCTATGTAATGTATATAAACATTTGAACTCTTGTGATAGTTAGACACACAGACATCAAGAACCCACACATGAGTCTCAACAATGGTGACAATCAAGAAAATTCTTCATGCTGCAATAGTAAACACCATAGTAAAAACTCCCATCATGCACTGCAGCATGAATACTTATTGTCACCATTGTTGAGGATCGTATGATAAGTGTTCATGTCTAAAAGCCTGAGCTGATATAGCTCTTTATTTAGTTGCAATATTGAAGCATTACAGTGGAATCATTTAATAGGATAGTTTTTTTTTCTTTCACGGTTCAGTAGTAGCTGAATGCCAGTCAATAAGCCAAAGAAAGACACCTTCATGATGTTCATTCATCATGAGTTATAGGCAGAGTGTAAGTTAAACTGCTACTTCTGGTGGTTGGCTCAGCAATGCATAAATGTTTGCTGTGAAACAATGTTGCAATTGCGCAAAAACAAATTACTTTGAATTAGTAAAAGGGTCAAGAGCCCAACTAAATCAAACACTGCTCTCCATGATGGTGGCATCATTTTAACAAATAAAACATCAACATCTGATCCTCTGTAATTCTCAATAACAGCAGGTGTTCATCACTAACGCACAATCATCATGTAATTAGTCACTTAATTATCTCATTAACTTTAACTCTTTAATTCTTTGAAAGTCCCACCTTTGCTTAATTGATTAATTACTAGGACTTGACACTGGACTCGGACACAACACTGCTTGAAACTTCCAGGCAGGTGTGTTGAGGCAAGTTGGAGCTAAACTCTGCAGGACACGGCCCTCCAGGATCAAGTTTGATGACCCCTGGTCTAAATAATACTGGAGCTCAAAATTTTATATACATTATACAGCTTTAAAATTCATTAGTTGTAACTATTAGAGCAACAATTTCCTTGCCTGCTGTAGTTTCACAGGGTTGATTATTCAAAATAAAAACAATAAAAAAAGTTATTTTGTATGTAATCAGGCCAGCGCCTGATGATTATCTCATCATATAAAAACAGCTAATAGCTGCTTCCTGTAGAGCACTGACCTCTCTGCTTTACAACACCACATGCATTGCAACAGAGAGAGATATAACAAAAGAGTCAAAGGTCAAGAGCTCAACTACAGCATGACTTCTCGATTCAGTTAGGCACATCAATAATTACCCCATCAACTTCGGTCAGAAATCTTGGTGTAATCTTTGATGACCAGCTGACCTTCAAAGAGCACATTGCAAAGACTGCTCGATCTTGCAGGTTTGCGCTACACAACATCAGAAAAATCAGGCCCTTTCTGACAGAGCATGCTGCACAACTTCTTGTCCAGGCCCTTGTCATTTCTAGGCTGGACTACAGCAATGCTCTTCTGGCTGGACTTCCATCAAACACAATCAAACCTCTACAAATGATTCAGAATGCAGCGGCACGACTGGTCTTCAACGAACCCAAAAGAACCCGTTACACCTCTCTTCATCTCATTGCACTGGCTACCAGTAGCAGCTCGCATCAAGTTCAAGACACTGATGCTTGCATACAGAACGACCACAGGCTCAGCACCCTCCTACTTCCACTCACTATTACGAATCTACATCCCCTCCAGAAGTCTGAGATCTGAGATGGCAGGACTTTAACGTTCTGACCCCTGGACTTTACACCTCTGCCAAACGCAGGGTCAAAACAACCCAACCGCTTGGTTTGTCCCTTTTTAACCCAGCACTGGGTTAAATTTAACCCAGCATTTTTTAGTGTATGTAGGTGTTCCCATAGTGTCAACACCATGACACAGCACTGAAGTTCCCTCAAAAGGAATCCTTATATAATTGTTGATTGAGCAAAAGAACCAAATTCCAATCTTTATTCCAGGGGTCATCAAACTTGATCCTGGAGGGCCGGTGTCCTGCAGAGTTTAGCTCCAACTTTCCTCAACACACCTGCCTGGAAGTTTCAAGCAGTGTTGTGTCCGAGTCCAGTGTCGAGTCCTAGCAATTAATCAATTAAGCAGAGGTGGGACTTTCAAAGAATCAAAGCAGGGGTCACCAAGTTCGGTCCTGGAGGGCCGGTGTCCCTGCAGAGTTTCGCTCCAACCCTAATCAAACACACCTGAAGCAGCTAATCAAGGTCTTACTAGGTATAATTGAAACCAGTGTTGTATCTGAGTCCAGTGTCCGAGTCCATTGTCGAGTCCTAGTAGTTAATCAATTGAGCAGAGGTGGGACTTTCAAAGAATTAAAGAGTTAAAGTTAATGAGCTAATTAAGTGACTAATTACATGATGAGTGTGCATTAGTAATGAACACCTGCTGTTATTGAGAATCACAGAGGATCAGATGTTGATGTTTTATTGGTTAAAATGATGCAACCATCATGGAGAGCAGTGTTTGCTTTAGTTGGGCTCTTGACCCTTGAGTACTGTGTTAGATCTCTTTTTGTAGCAATGCGTGCGGTGTTGTGTAGCAGAGAAATCAGTGCTCTGCAGCTATTAGCTGTTTTTTGTGATGAGTTAGTCGTCATGAGCTGACATCGTTACAATCAAATTGTCTTTTTTTGTGTTCATTTATGTATGTTTAGGTTTTGTATAATCAACCCCATGAAACTCCAGCATGCAAACAAAGTGTTGCTCTAAAAGTTAGTGAATTAATTTTAAATCTATGTAATGCACATAAACATTTGAACTCTTGTGCTATTTAGACACACAGACATCGAGAACCCACACATGAGTCTCAACAATGGTGACAATCAACAAAATTCCTGCAATAGTAAACACCATAGTAAAAACTCCCATCATGCACTGCAGCATGAATACTTATTGTCACCATTGTTGAGGATCGTATGATAAGTGTTCATGTCTAAAAGCCTGAGCTGATCTAGTTCTTCATTTATTTGCACTATTGAAGCATTACAGTGGAATCGTTTAATAGGACTTTATTTTTCTTTCACAGTTCAGTAGTAGCTGAATGCCAGTCAAGACACCTTCATGATGTTCATTCATCATGAGTTATAGGCAGAGTGTAAGTTCATCTGCTACTCCTGGGGTTGGTTCAGCAATGCATAAATGTTTGCTGTGAAACAATATTGCAATTGCTCAGAAACAAATTACTTTGAATTAGTAAAAGGGTCAAGAGCCCAACTAAAGCAAACACTGCTCTCCGTGATGGTGGCATCATTTTAACCAATAAAACATCAACATCTGATCCTCTGTAATTCTCAATAACAGCAGGTGTTCATCACTAATGCACAATCATCATGTAATTAGTCACTTAATTATCTCATTAACTTTAACTCTTTAATTCTTTGAAAGTCCCACCTCTGCTCAATTGATTAATTACTAGGACTTGACACTGGACTCGGACACAACACTGCTTGAAACTTCCAGGCAGGTGTGTTGAGGCAAGTTGGAGCTAAACTCTGCAGGACACGGCCCTCCAGGATCAAGTTTGATGACCCCTGAATTAAAGAGTTAAAGTTAATTAAAGTTTAATTTAATTTAATTTAAGTTTAGTTAAAGTTTAGTTGGGCTCTTGACCCTTTTACTAATTCAAAGTAATTTGTTTCTGAGCAATTGCAACATTGTTTCACAGCAAACATTTATGTATCGCTGAGCCAACCCCCAGAAGTAGCAGATGACCTTAGACTCTGCCTATAACTCAAGATGAATGAACATCATGAAGGTGTCTTTCTTTGGCTTATTGACTGGCATTCAGCTACTACTGAACCGCGAAAGAAAAAAAACTGTCCTATTAAACGATTCCACTGTAATACCTCAACATTGCAAATAAAGAACTATATCAGCTCAGGCTTTTAGACATGAACACTTATCATACGATCCTCAACAATGGTGACAATAAGTATTCATGCTGCAGTGCATGATGGGAGTTTTTACTATGGTGTAGAAAATGTTGTTGGCATTAGTAGAAGTGCATTAGCATGGTTCAAATCGTACTTATCTGACCGCCACCAATTCGTAGCAGTGAATGAAGATGTATCATATCGATCACAAGTGCAGTATGGAGTACCTCAAGGTTCAGTACTAGGGCCATTATTTTTCACGCTTTATATGTTGCCCTTGGGAAATATCATTAGGAAACACAGGGTTAGCTTTCACTGCTATGCTGATGATACTCAGCTCTATATTTCTTCACGGCCTGGTGAAACACACTAAATTGAGAAACTTATGGACATAAAAAACTGGATGACGAGTAATTTCTTACTGTTAAATTCTGAAAAAACAGAGGTGTTAATTATCAGACCTAAAACCCCCACAAGTAATAACTTAGAACACTGTCTAACACTTGATGGCTGCTCTGTCGATTCTTCGTCATCAGTCAGGAACCTAGGTGTGCTATTTGATAGCAATCTCTCCTTTGACAGCCACGTTTCCAGCATTTGTAAAACTGCATTTTTTTCATCTTAAAAATATATCTAAACTGAGACCTATGCTCTCAGTGTCAAATGCAGAAATATTAATTCATGCATTTATGACCTCAAGGTTAGATTATTGTAATGCTTTATTGGGTGGTTGTTCTGCACACTTAATAAACAAACTACAGATGGTTCAAAATGCAGCAGCTAGAGTTCTTACTAGAACCAGGAAGTATGACCACATTAGCCCGGTTCTGTCAATACTGCACTGGCTCCCTACTAAACATCGTATAGATTTTAAAATC